>JAVFBY010416044.1:0-14518 GCA_034781015.1 Tonicella lineata
AAACGGCAAGAATTTATTCACCAACTATATCGTTATTGGCTATTTCCCATTGGTTCTCTCTGTTCGTAAACACGTGCATCGCCGTGTGGTCGCAACAAGCGTCATAGATTTCTTTCAACAGCGGGTTTGATCCGACGCTAATGACGGTCGTGAAATGGCACACCATATTGGAAGTTATGCACGAGGCTAAATCTTTAGCTTTGAAAACGCGCATCGTAACCGAATTGAATATCCCGGGATGGTGGTTTTTATACGTATTTCGATCGGGACCGCGTCACACGGGTAAAACAGAAGTTTTTTAAAAAATATGTGTCGGCTTTCGCATTCGCATGTTTTATAACGGAATGTGACATGTAAGCCGTGTACAGGCTCGATAAGAAACGGTTCACACTCTTCGGAAATAAACCGCGACTCAAGACGTTATTCCGTCTACATCCCGACGCCGTACGGATAGCGTTATACACCAAGTCGTTATCGGTAAAGAGGATGAGTAGAATCTTGTTTTTAAAACGCGTACGCGTGGGCGAGGTGGATTATTACCGCCGGTACGCTGTCAGCCGTTTTCGCGATATGGAGGTGTGCTTATCGGAGGATCGAGTGGATGCGGAAGTGAAGCGGTTCCAAATGGCCAATCGAAAAAGAGCGACACGTTGGCGTCGATGTCTAATTATAGCGGCGCATCCGCCTATATAAGACCGCGTCGGGAGGGCATTATCCATTCGCTAGCCGACCATGGAAGAAGATACGGAAATTATGTTGGATCCGGAAGAATTAACGGCCAGAGGTATAGAGGTTGACACCGTCCCGACTCCAGAAGACCCCGTGAAGGAGTTATCATCCAGCAGTGGCGATTTATGGACCGAGACGGTAACTCCCTGCACTAAAACAACCACTATCGAGTTCAAACCGACAGTGGCCAGCGTCGTCGCCGAGGTACTGGCCGACGAGTACTCCCCGTCGACGGGCACAGTCGACGCACCGCCGAAGATGTGGACTATAGAATGGGCCGACGGTTTAAAAACCAGCCGTTTTGACCTCCCCGTACTGGTATTCGATTCCGGGAAAAAAGGTGTGAGATATAGATACAACGTCGATTTAAGATTGAGGCGGTCTGTGTTCTCTGCCCCTTATAGCGACGACGATCCTATCCTAATGACTAGAGAAATCTCCAGATATTTACCGTCTCTCTGCGGTAAACGATTGTTGGTGGACCGGGGTTCATATTTTAGAGGAGTTTGGATGATATACGCCTTTAACGCAATGAATGACGATATGCCCCTACGCCTCGACAACTGGGTGGAATATTTTCGCGACCCCATCGACATGGATAAAGAGTTGTTCGGTATGGTGGAGTCCCCCTATTTCCACGACGACCATCCCGTTTATAAAACCCGTGACGATGACGACGCTATTAGATCAACTCAGGAATCTTTCCGTTTCGATGACAGAGGTCGTGACCTTAGCCGGCGTCGGCAAAATGAACAGGACGCCCGGAGTTTTAGCCAGAAGAGAAGAGGGAAAGACGGCTTATATGAATCTCGTTCAAGCCATGACAGCGGACGTGATCGCCATCAGAGACGCTATAATAACGACAGACCCGGAATCGGTCATGAAGAGCGGCGGCGTCGGCGGCGCGGACTGGATGACGATAGGCATTGTAGTCTCGGTCATTGTTCTGTGCATAGCCGCTAACCGTATTTTGGACAGGGTGGTGTCATGGCGACGCGTCGTCACGAAAACGTTCATACTTTCTTTCATCGTCAGCGTGTGTTGGAACTATATTGGCGACTATGAAAAGGCGATGGCCAAACAGTATATGATTTTACAAAAGGGCCTGCCCAAAAACTGTCTGGAACGACGCAGCGCCGATTGGAGAACTGTGATTTACACCTTCGTAAAGACGTTGCTGGTAGTGTCTCCGGACGACAACAATGAGTGCGCCGTTTATTCTAGAGCCGTCGTGGTGGATCCGTTCTTTCAAGTCACTCCCACTACAGCCATAGCGACGACCGTAACGGACTTGCTGTTGACCCCGATAACTTTGGGGGCTAAGGCTATGAACAATGTATTCAGGACTTTATTCGAGAACGTTCCCGTGTTCATGATCCCTACGTTATTGTTTTTGATGCTGTATATCATAACTTTGATCACGATTTCAAAGAGCAACTATTCCGTGAACATTCCATTTCTGTTGACCGTCAAACCCGAGCCCCTGTGCGACGACGATCATCGCGGTCACGAGGTCGTCGTTATCCGGAAAAAGCGCCGGCTTCGTCCTGTCAAAGGATTCAAAAGAATAAAATGAATATTTATGTGTTTTTTTGTTATTGATTTTTTTGTTGGTGCTTGTGACGATGCACGAAGTTAGGAACTTTACGAAAACGCTCTTCTCTATAGACTCGCTCATGTTCGCCGTAAAGGCGCCCGATACGTCGATGTCGTATTCTATAACGTATATGAGGGCCGGCACCATCAAGGTGATAGGATCTTATATGGCCGTCCAAAACCTGTACGTCTATCCGGGTCTTTCTGATAGATTAATCCTTTTGGTTCCGGCCAAACCCACCGAGAACACCAAGATCGTATCGATAGAGATTAAATACGGCGCCGTTAAACGAGCGTTCGTGTTTAAGAGGGTCGCCCCCTACCTCGACCCCTACTCGCCTGAGACGTCCGTGATAACCACTATCGAGACCGAGTCGGCGCATATAGGAACCAATTTCGAGGCGTTGCTCGCTTGTATAACGCCGGGCGTCGTCGTAGAGAAGAACAAAGAGGTGACCAACGAGGTCGTAAATTACGTCGTTAACCCGGACAATCCCGTCTACTCGGAGAATAAGGAGGCGGCGGTCGTGCCGTTTTGGTTTAATCACAAACACTGGACTCGTTATTCCACCGCTTTCGATATCGGCGACGCTTCGGCCGTATGCGACGCGTACAACGAGTCTATAAACCTACACCTCGCGAACCGATTGCTTATAGACCGGCACACCGCCGTTTCGGAGCCACGGCGACCTCACGACGAGTTGCCTTTCGACTTAGAACTGCCCCTCATACCGCGTACGACCGCCGTTACTAAAAGTCTGGTCGAATACGTGCTCTCCGGTGCGGTTATAGCTCAGACCGCGATGGCGTCGTACCCGAGAATTCCTTCGTATCATGCCGTCGACAAAGGCGACACGTACGCGTGCGTCGTGATGGAAATCGACGCCCCCGTACCGCGTCTGGGCCACTCTAAATTCTTAAAGAGATACCGTTTCAATTTAGATCCCACGGTCGACTCGTACGCGATGGTGGTACTCGGTCGCGGACACGTCATCGGAGAAAAACGTATAGACGTGTACGGAATAGAGACGGAGAGCGGGAATTTGCGCCCCGATATAACTATCGTTACGGATTATATAAAGGCCGTAGAAAAGACGCAAAAGTTACTGGATGGCCGAGCCTTCGACGAGGACGAGACGAAACGGTTAGACGAACGGTTGACCGACATGGCCAACACGGCGATCGACGCTATACCCTTTCATATATACGTCGATCGGAATCTGACGCGGTTTATCCTTCACCCGTTGTTGTTACCGGACGTGATAGTCAGCCGGCTAGATCAGCCGGATATTCACGAAGAAAGAATAATTTCTGAAAATATACAATCGAGTGCGAATACAATTTTATTTTGACCACACTTTTTTTTCTCTCGTTCTTCTTTTTTTCACACGTTGGGCATGAGCGATATCCTCATCGCGTTACCCCTCTGTACGTAATAGTTAGGAGCCCTTTCGATGGTGGCCACGTGTACGGGTTCGAAAGGTTTATAAAGATCCGCCATGCCGGCCATATACCCGCTCAACTTAATGCGGATGTCGCAGACGCGGCTAAAATCTTCGTCGAAATATTTTTTCCTTTCGCCGGCCGTCATCGCCTGGATATCTTTGAGGTCGCCCGTTTTATCAACCATCGCCGTCAGAATATCGATCATTTGTTTCGATAACTCTTGTTGTTCTACCATCGTCATAGCGTTGGACTCCGCCAAATCCCTCAACCAATAAGTGTGCACCACTTCTAGGGCCTTTAGCGAACCGGTATCGCCGTCGCTGAACCCGTTGGCTTCGTTCGCCGCTGTATCCAGCCGTCTCCATACGGGATTACCGGACAACAGTTCTTTGGTTTTGGCCACGACGATCTCCGGGGCGAGGCCGTGCGAGTTATGGGCCCTGTTTAACGACGCCAGGTCTAATTGTACTTTTAAAAACTGGTTAAACTCTCGTTGAAATTTGTGCAAATCCACAGTCTCCGGGACATAAACGGCCCCGAATCCGGGCATGTACACGGGCGCCATATCGGCGCTAGTCATCGGGGGCGTAATCGTCAATTCGGCTTTACCAGGTATGGGCACGACGCCCGTGTGATAAGCGTCGACGCCCCGACAGTCGGTAAAAATAGCTTTTCCGTCTCCGAGAAAAATCATCGGGCGTCTGGCGTTCATAGACACGAGATCTCTCATAAAATTAACGTTGATTCCGTATTCGAAGCGCACGTCTGCCGAATGACCCGCGGCTATATCTCGTTCCATTTGTTGACCCGCTCTAGACGTACGCAAAACCTCCGCTTTGAAGAATGTGCCTTGTAAATCGGGTAGCATACCCGTCGATAAAGACGTGGAATTATAACAACTGTCCATCGTTTAGTATTATAGTGTCTTGAGCTATAGTCAGTGAACTTAAAGACCAGCTCGTATTCGGATTCAGGGCCAAAATGCCGGAAAGATAACCGCACGTAGTCAAAAACGATTTTACTACACCGCCGGGTAAATCTACGTGGGTGAATCCTATGGTGCTGGGATATATTCGCCTCAGGGTTTGATACAGTTCGTTGGGGTGCTGTAAGAACGGCAAATAGACGTCCGCGTGAGCCGGAATGTCGTCGCCTATATGTTCGAATATAGTAACAACCGGAAAATTTACATTCAACTCCTTTTGCAGCGTCTTGGGTGCGCCGCCTTCTATGATGGCGGATGCCATATCGCCGGTCATCTCGCCCAATCTTATACCGGCCGCGTTGGACCCGGCGAAACGTCTCTCTTCTTTCATAATCAGAGCTCTAATCATAAGACCCGTGCCTCTACGCACCATCTCTTTCCCGGCCTCGCATAGTTGGCAGTCGTACCCGGTACAAATACCGGAGAATTCGATCAAATGTTTATACATCGCTTCATATTCGACGGATGCGAAGCAAGCCATAACACAAAAAAACTGAGGTTAGAATTGGATATTTATTTTTGATCGTGATAACCCGGTCGTTAATTTTTTTGGCGTTAGAACTCGTCTTCTCCGGTCGTATCCAACGTCTTGTATCTGTTTTTGCGTCCCAATAGACGATTCATAGACAAGAACTTACTCGCACCGGACCTTTCTTCACACGCCCTGCGACAATTGAGTCCCAAAGCTATAAAAAAACCGATAAAGATGATGAAAATGATGATCAAGCCCGTCACGCCCACTCCCATCGCGTAGGGGTAATACCCGAGAAAGAATTCGTTACCCTTTTTTACAACCGTCTCTATCAACACGGTTCTGTTACACTCCGACGCGGTTTGGGTGCATGTAGACAAGGTCGCGGCCAACGTCGTTTCGAGCGCTTTAGTCGTCGCCACCAATTCGGCGAGGGTGTCGTTGAGCGTCGGCATCGTTATCCGTCGTTGTCCGTTCGGAAATTATCTTTTTTTTCAGAATCTTTTTCTCGTTGATACAAAGATCGATCTTTTCTTCGGGTTTTTCGCGCGACAACGCGGCTTGGGATAAAAAATCCTCGAATCTATCCGATGCGGTAAAATTCATGGAGGCGGAAACGCACGCCGTCGTAGTAGTAGTGGGAAGCGAAAATGTCGACGATTCTTTTTTTTTCTCCTCCTCCTCCCCTTCCATTTTTTCTTCAAAACAAACGCCGACCGTCAATCCTTTTACTCCCGCCAACCACGCGTCCAACACCCCTTTTTCGTGCATCTCGTTGAGTTTATTCTCTATTTTTATAACGTCGCGAAAAATAGTTTCTATGTCCGACATGGTAATTCGGCTACGATCTTTTCGATCTCCGTTAACAAAGGCCTCATCAACTTCGAATAAATATACCTTTTCGCGCCCCGGGTGACCTCGTGAACCTTCATCGATTTGACGTAGTCGAATATTTTATCCGTGTTGGACAATACCGCCATCGTGGCCACAGGATCGAACTTAGCCAGGCATTGCAGCGCCATCTCTTCGACGGGCATGGAAAAGAACTCTTCGGTACCTATCGTTCCCTCGGTCGGGTTGTACGAAAAGGGGGTGAATTCGTCCGGCTTTAAACCGTCGTCGTGAGCGTTCGGTGTCCTTCTTTCGAAGGTGTACATTTTCTGTACTTTGATTCCGAGGGGCGGCTGTTCCCCGGTTAAAGCGGTCGGCCTTCGTTTTCCTAACTCCTCCGGCGCCGTCTCCTTTAACAAGGAGTCGTATCTATACGCGCGTTGTTCGGTAAAGCCCGTCGTCGTTCTATCTTCGCCGGTGACTAAAAAGCCCAATTTAACGGGTATCGGATTCACGCCCTTCGGCGCTCTTTTTATCATCGCCTCCAGTAGGCACGTCACTTCCGGCCTCTTGTGAAAGACGGTTGTTGCCGCGATAAAAAACGATCGCGGATCGACGGCTTCGCACGGGTTAACCGGCGACAAGATCCCTTCCAACCCCACACCCAAGACGTACCGTAAAAAAGGGAAAGTGGTGCCCAGCCACCCTTCTAACCCGTTGACGGCCGCAGCGCGTTCGTCGTCGAGTATCATACCGAAGCCGTTCATTCTCTTTACGGGACCCTCGTACGACCCGCTGTTTAACTCCGTTACGTATTTTTCTCGTTCGCGAGCCTCTTCCATAGACACACACCATCCGCCGAATATAGGTATCGTCTCGTCGGTATAGTCATCATCGGTGCGTAAATGCGCGGTTTCAAGGGGGACGTGCGCGTGTTCGCCGATCACGAATATAGACGATACAACGTCGCCGGAATTGAAAAGGAAACGGAACGTCCGTGGTCCTAAGCGCTCCATTTTTTTACGGAAGGTCTGCGACGACGCCGATATTTCCATCATGTATATCACGTACGAGAATAGAACATGGCCCGTTTTTACGTTCGGTTTAAATTCGACAACCCGCACCTTCGCGAGGTCGACGGTCCAAACAAATAATCGCGATACGAAATCGTGCAACAATCGCGTTAACGGGTGATGCGATTTATAAGGTTCTGTCGCGCGTGCGAGGTCGCGTACAAAAGCCGCCACGGACCCGTTATCTTTCGTATTGACGGGCAGCCCGTTTCTCGCCTCGGTGACGAGCTTCATTAATCGGATGATGGTGTCCATGGCCAGATCGTTTTTTTCGCCCGGTTCGGCGGTCATGGACAGCATAGCCGAATCGAACGAGAACGGGGCATCAACGGTGGTTTCTCTATGAAGCCCGTATACAGATCTTAGAGGAGGCGCCGTCGAGTAATCGCTGGCGTCCCATCTAAAAATATCGGGTATAACGTCGTACACGCGGGGAACGGAATAGACCCGGTTTACGAAACCGCTGTCTATTTCCCACCATATTTTAACGGCGGTATCGCTTAGACCGAGACCGTTAAGGTATCCTGTTGGCACGTCGCCGTTCAACATGGCGCCTTTTTTTAAAAAAAAGAAAAATAATAATCCGAGGTCGGTTTGCAATAACGGCAAAAGTCGTTCATTCATTGCCCGTTATATAAGGCCGCGTTATAAAAATTGCGACTCATAGTCGGTATGGAGTGCGCGGCCTGCTTCGAGGTGAACTATAACCCATCTATATTATCGCCGTGCGGACACAAAGAATTTTGCGAATCGTGCGCCGTCAAGTTTACTTCGTGCCCGTTATGCAGATCTCGTATCAAAAAAATAAGGCAGACCGTTCCCGCGAAAAGGCCGGGTTTTGTCAAAAGAGCCTTCTCTATAAAGTTGATACGCGCCGGCGATCTCAACCTCAAACAAAGATGCGGTAATTGTGGAACAACCGTGGTCGACACGACGGACGGATGGCGCGCGACCGACTGTTGTTATTCAAGCCTATGTTCCTGGTGTATAACCGGCGCAATGTCTATCACGTTCTGTTCTGTGTGCTATAAAATAAAAAAAAGATTCACATAACCGTCGTTCCATCCGCGCCCGTGTTATGACTTTTTCTCCCCATTCGTCCGCGCGAGTCGGGCGGGGAAGAACAAATACAACAGACTATGTATAAATTCTCTTCAACGCATGGCGGCATAATGCCCCGCAAAGTGACCAAAGGGTTCGGTTATACCATCGCCGTCCCCTTTTCATTTTCTATCGTGCCCGGGAATTTTCAGTTAATAGAAACCGGGCTGGTCCTGGAGTCGGCTCCGCGGGGCCACGTTGTAACGGTTCATAGCCATATGAAAACTTTTAACAATTTTAACATCGTTGTGCAGCGAGAGAGATTCGGTGAGGGTCGTGCGTTGACTTTAACCGTATTTAATTTCCATCCCGATCGCGAGTACGTGCACAGAAGCGGTGACGTTATTTGCGGTATGATATGCGAGGAAAAAAATAACGAATCCATCATCGAGAAACCCATTTTATTGAGAACGACACACACAGGGACGAAGTTAACACGAGGGGAGTGCTACAAAGTACAATCCGACCTCAAGGTAACGATGCGACCGGGACAATACGGGGTGATAGACCCTTTGGAATTAGGCCTGAACAAGGACGGGTATAATATACACGACGACGATAAAGTGGTGGTGAAGCGGGTTTTTGTCGTTAAGGATAAACTCCATGAGGATAAACTTCGCGAGGGTAAAGTCCACGTGTATTTTATGTGGATATCGTCGAGTAAGAAGGTTTTACCGGCCGGTAAACCGATCGCCAAGTTCAGGCTGTACAATTACCACGAGAGCGCCGTTATGACAAAAGTCCAAAAATAACTCGCGCTTCGATTGGATAGAGATCCTCATATAACCGGGCGGTTTTTATCCTCGTATACCATTTGTTCGTGCTCTCAGGGATGGGAAAGATTGAATATCATGGACTGTTTAACGCATCTCTTGAACGATTTACACGACGTTCTCGCGCCGATGGTCCAACCGGACGGTTTATTGGTGATTAATAGGCCCATGACAGAGTCGGAGACGGTAACGCTTCGCAGTTGGACGACATTACTGACGAACATTATAGAGATAAATAATACATTGGTATACCCCGCGTCCGATCTTAAAGACGAAAATGCGTGTGGAATAACGAGCCGTAAAGATGATAACCTTACCGACGTGATTAACCTATCCTATACAGACAGTCCATCGGGCGCCGCCGCCGAACCGTCATCCGCGACATCTTTCGACGAAAAACGAGATATAAACGACGACGATATGGATCAGAGCGTATTCGCTTTCTTGGCCGGATTGGCGATGAAAAAGAAAAAAAGAAAAAAATCATCGCGTAAAAATGCTACCACCCGCAAAGCTCCGAACGCTCTTTTGTCTAGTGATTTTATAAGTATATCAAACCAAGACGGCGACGGCGAATCCTTGATGTTAGCTTTACCCATACCGACTACCAGAACCCCTGCCTGTGTTAACAGTATAATTGCCTATTTATCGTCTACGCCGGCCACCAAAGAGATGATGGATAGAATTAAACGCAGGCAGAGACGTAGATATGCCTGCGCCGCCTGTTCTATGACTCTTTACTGGGAACACGTGGACCAATCGTGCTGTAAAACCTGGCTATGCGGTTATTGTTCGCTAGCGGGGTCTTCTTTCGGTACAAGCTGCATTATTTGCAAACAGGATAGATAAAACGTATTAAAAAAAAAATTAGTATTGTTTCTTGTTTTTTATTTTTGTATAACACCGTCATTTACAAGACCGGTTTTTGTCCCATTATCTCTTCTATCACGCGTCCCACCTCCGACACTTGTTGTTTATGAAGCGGTAAAGCGTAATATTGGGCGGCTGTTTTTTCGCTGTGATTCATGGCCCTGGCCAACTGGCCGCGCCGTTCCGGATGTTTGGACCACATTCTATTAGCGACGCTCTTTCGTATGTTTGTGGCGGTTAGCGGTTTAGAACAGCTTTTACCGTATCGACCGCGAATCAGTTGGTTGAGTTCGCTGACGTTGAACGCGGTTAGCGTCGTCGGTTTTATAAAAAACTTGTCAGAAAGCGTTTTAACGGGCCGCATATTATCGCGATAAAAGGTTAAGTGGTGCGCCAATTGCCGAGGTATTCTTAAAACGGCGGGTCCGCCGTATCCCGTTTTGTGTTTTTTAACGGTCAGGAGCATGGAGCAGTCGTCGGTACATTTTTCTCTGGCTTCGGCGAACTCTTTGATCGTTAAATTCGCTAACGCCCCGGATCTTTGCCCGCTCACTAAAAACATTTTTAGAACCATATACGACAAAACGGTCAGATAACCGGCCACGGAGTGAGCGGTGTATTGATCACCCGCTAAAATCTCCAACGCAAGGGCCGTGGCGCTTGATTCGTTAATCGCTTTAAAATCTTCCTCGGAAAGGAGATCGGCCCCTTCGTTGACTCTTCTTTCCCAATCGGCTTTTGATTTCATTCGTCGAAGAGATTTCCCCCACCCGGGTAGTTTGGCGTAAAGCGGTTTAGCCCGTCTATCATTTCGTTCTGTTATACAATAGTTGGCAAAAGAACGGAGGGAGCCCAAATAAGATAATATAGTCCCGATAGCGAACTCACCAAAAGCTTTATTTATCCATCCCTCTATGCCGGACGGACAAAAAATCTCTTTACGGGTAAAGTTTCGGGAAACCCCCTCCCATATCACTTTGACTTGCCTCGCGTGATTTTCCGCTTCTTTGGCCGTTTTGGAACCCCCCGCGAAAGAAATCAAATATTCACAAAATTGAAAAAGTAATACTATCTCTTTACCGTCGCCGCGCCCGCGTTTATGAGATGCGATCACCGGATCGCTAGGGCTTTTTATATTAGAACAGCGGTAATAGCCGTGTACTTCCCGTAAATGACGGCGAACTCTGCTTTGTGGCCGTTGACATACAGGACACGGCGAGCGCTTCGCCGGTTTATCGGAGAAGGATCTTCGTACCGGATAAGATCGGTCCATATTATCGTGTCCCTTTTTATGAGAAAAAAAAGAAACGAGAATATTTTGCGGTTTTATCCGGGTCCATTCACGTTATTTCGTACGAAAATACGTGAATACGACGCGATAATGAGTTTTTTTAAAAAAACAACAACAAAGAAAGAATAATTAGGTAAGGACAGTATTTTATTTTTTTTAGCATGCAGATTTTTTTACTTTTTTTATTTCGGTTCTCAAACGGTCTATGAGCTGTTTGGGTGTAAATTTTGATAACAAAGAACGACCCTTTTTGGTCTTTTTCAATAATGCTATTAATTCCACGGTTGGAGGCGCTTTGTGATTTTTTAAAAAAGCGTAGGCGATATTAAAAAAGATCGATAGGTCCACTTGGGTAAATGATCTTCTCCCATGTCCTCCACAGACCTTTGGTTCAGCAGGGGCGGCGTCACCTGTAAAGAATAAAACAAACACATTTTAGAGACAAAATAAAAAAGGGGATAAAAGGGGGTCGCGTTTTTTTGTTATATTCGGTTTTTTGGAGAGAGGGTCTTGGGTTGGGGAGAAAAAAGACCGAGGCTTACTAGTCACTAAGGCGGTTGACGGTTCCAGTATGTTGTCGTCTTGTTCTTCTGACGACTCGTCGAGCGGAGATAAAGGCCCTACGTCTTGAGAATTGATAGAATTGTCAGCGGTATTTAAGTCTTGAGAATTGATGGAATTATCAACGGTATCTAAAAATAAAAAAACCCAGGGGTTCGTTTTGGTGAAGGGACAAACATCTATCTCACACGTATTTTTTTATAACCTCGGACCTCTCGAATTGTATGTGACAAAAAATATATATAAAGCTACAGTACACCAAATAAATAACCTAATGAAAACAGAACACCGCGTCCATACGGTGTTCACACTGTGTCTGTTATAATAAAAAAGTATTTTTTATTTAAAATCCTTATTTTTCCAGAATATTTTTATAAAATTTTATATACATTATCTATGAGATATGTTATACATTTTTTTTATAATTTTTTTGTTTTTAAAAAAATACAGAATTCTTAACAACTGACTTGAACACAGTGTTGACACGGTGTCAACGCCATGTTGACCCTATCATTAGGTTATTTATTTGGTGTACTATAGCTTTCTCACCGATGATTTTTTCCTGGGTAATAAAATCTACATCTGGTTCCGTCGTTATATCCTTCAACCCGGTATCATTGTCCTGTTCTGTTGTTAAATTCTTTAACTCGGTGGCAGTATCTGTTAAACAAACAAATAAACAAAAAAGGTATATAGATTGTCGGTACATAAAAGGGGAAAAACTGGCCCGGAAACATGAATGTTGAATAATGTCAATTTATCTTTCAAAGAGATATGAAATGGAGCTAGGAACATAACATTGTGCTCAGGATGGAGATGAACGTGTTTTAATTTTTGAAGTCGTTTTTTTAATTCTTTTTTTTGTAAATAAAACTCTGGGGGTCTATATCGAATATTTTATATATCCTTGTTCAAGGTTATGAATATTCAAATATGAGAGGAGTTAAAATAAAAAAATAACACCCGTTTACAACTAACTCTCACTTACCGGTAGTAGTTTGCGAAAAGGGAATATCGATTTTTTCTAAACCCATGACTTGCTTCTGGATGAGCGACCGGATATATAGTTAGTCCGTCTGTATAACATAGAACGAGGGAAAAAATTAATAAAAAAACACATAAAGTAAGACTTACGATTAGGCATGGTCGTCGGAAAGACGCCGTCTTGTTGACCCATAACTTGTTCTATAACACTTCCCACATCTTGGACTTGCCGTCTATGCAAAGGTAGAGCATAATATTCCGTCGCTGTTCTGTCGCTGTGACTCATAGCTCTAGCTAATTCACCTCTCTTTTCAGGGTGTTGTTCCCACATCCTATTCACTACGGTTTTTCTTATGTTGGTAGCGGTGAGGGGTTTCTTGCAATCGTCCCGGTAACGGGTCCTGATTAATGTGTTCATTTCGCTACCGGAGAAATTGTTCTGAGTTGTCATTTTTACAAAAAAACACTGGGACGATGAAGAAGTGGGTCGTAGTTTGTCGAAATAGAAAGTTAGCTGATTTGCCAGAACGTCGGGAATCCTAAGTATCGCCGGCCCGTTATAATTCGTTTTGTGATCTTTGACGGTGATTAACATACAGTTTTCCCGAAATGTTCGCCGAGCTTCCTCGAATTCGGCGACGGTCATGTTAACTAAAGCACCCGATCGCTGCCCGGTAACAAGAAAAACTTTAAGGCACAAAAAAGCTACAACGTCAAGGTATTGGGTTCGTGTCGGCTTTCTATCGGAAGATAAAACTAGTAAGGCGGATAAAGTGTTTTTTGCCTCGTCGATAGCCTTAAAATCTTTTTCTTCTAGAAGGTCCGCTTCCTCCGAAGCTCGTCTTCTCCAATCTATCTTTGTTTTTTGTCGTCTTAAAGATGTCGCCCAATTCGGGATTTTATCTAAAACCGTTTTCGCGTCTGTCAGGTTATGCTCGGTTAAACAATATTTGGCGAAGAGTCCGAGCGACGATAGATAAGAAAGAATGGTCCCTAAAGCCTTGGTGTCGTTGTTGCGGTCGACCCAATCGGTAATGTTTTTAGGCTGAAAAAGTTCTTTGGTATAGAACCCTTTAGATATCGATCGCCATAAGGCGATAACTTGCCTTTTGTTATTAGCCGCGTCCTTGGGGTTTTTTGACTTTCCCCCGAAAGAAATCATGTAAGTTTCGAACCCCGTTAAAAGGCCGGTCGCCTCTTCGTGAAGATCTTCTTCGTTACAATCGTCAGGACTGTCGTCTTTAAGTTCGACCACTTCGGCGTCTTTGTCTTTTTCGTCTTGAGAAGTCGATAGATAATAGTTTTCACCGAATGTTTCGCGGTGTTTTAAAACGTAATATTTGTCCATTTGTTTTTCGTATTCTTTTGAAGCGTGGTCCAAACAATGAAAATTAATCAGGTGCTGGTCCACCCTAACAAATTTTTGTTTGCATATGGGACAAGGGTATTTGTCCCCGAAGGTTTTTCTAACGGGCTTATCCATGTTTTTGATTCGTCGTTCGCTCCATCCGTGAACCTCGCTTAAGTGCCGATTGAGCCGCGTCTGAGGTCTTTTACAGATAGTGCAGGGCGTCCTTTTCCCCGGAAAGGACGAATGTTGAGGTCTTACGGGCCTGTTAAGAGTCATTTTATATTTCCTTTTTTTTAACGGCGGTGCGCCGATATCGCCGTCTTCACCGTCGCTAGAAATGACCGCTTTCCTTTTAGGCGCCCTCCTATCGGCGCTGTCGACATAAAGAACCACTTTATCGCTGCCGTTGAGCTGCTCGGCCATGTCCTCCATGCCGGCGGGGCTCATGATCTCCA
>JAVFBY010416155.1:0-14516 GCA_034781015.1 Tonicella lineata
AGAAAAATAAGTATAACTCATTTGATTCTGTTTTAACAGCAAAAATACCATATTTTGAGGGCGTATGCCACTTTAAAATCAAATATATAAATTCTACATTGAATTGAAGCACAGATAGAAAAGGAAAGACAGCATGAGCTGTGCTGCTACATAAGCTATTATTTAAAAAATCTGAAAGTGAGCCATATTTTCCCTGTGCCATTGAGGTTTTTATAAAAAATATATATGAAATACTGTCTGTATCTGTTCTGTTAAAAAAAAAAACCAATTACTAACTCACAGGTGATTTGTGTGACAAATTGAATATCTAAATTATTTTAATAACTAAATTGTTTTGTTAATGTTAATGTCTTCTAATGACTGAACTAACAGATGGAAATGTAAGTAATGAAAAGAGGTTATTTTTAATGTTATTTGTGGGTTTTTTGTTTTAACTCGGTCATCCAAAATACAATTTGAAGAATTCTGATTACATAACGAGTTCAAAAAGTACATGTAGTACCCTTAAAATGTATTATCATTTTGAATTGTGAACATAGCTTTTACAATTTTGAAAAAATAGAATGGAATTGAATGTCAAGGACCAGACGTACAATTATAAATACATATTTCATTCTGTGCCATGCCTCACGCTTTTTTAAATGCCACACGCTGTTAGTAATGCCCCACACTGTTTGTAATGGCCACGCTGTTTGTAATGCCCCACGCTGTTTGTAATGGCCCACCCACGCTGTTTGCAAACCCACGCTGTTTGTAATGTTTGCAAACCCACGCTGTTTGTAATGGCCCACCATTATGTACATTTAAAAAAAAGCAAGGGTAGCATGTTTTTCATAGGTATACTTATCTTTTAAAAGTCAAAAATAGCTCATTTTTGAGTTGGATGTCCGTTGTTTTTTCTTTCTTGTTTATAAACCACTTAGCAATAAACAAAATTAATAACAAGTAACATAAATAACAATTAAGGTCTTGCTGGACCCCTTTGGCTCAAAATTGACAATTTTTTTTTCTCAAAATAAGTCTAGTTTTCAAACTTTATGCTGGCGAAAAGATTATATTGAAATTCTTATTTGAAATAATCCAATTTAAGATTACAATTTAGTTTATGAGTATATTGTGGCTGTTGAACAGGTGTTAAGGATTAGAGGGATTATCTGGCGTTCATGCTCCCCAGCTGACAAACTGATTAACTGTTACAATAGCCCTAAAACTTTGATTGGCCTTTTGCGGCATTTCATTTTTTTGGCACATTTTACATGTTGAAAGCCTAATTCTTGAAAACCGCTCATTGTAGAAACATCAAATTTGTTGTATTGTAAAGAGCACAATGGGTGCTAAACAATGGTGCCTCAGATTTTATAAGTTCATCCTACATGTTTTTAAATATGCTTTGAAAGATTTTTGGGCGTTTTTTAAAGCTTTACTAAGGTTGTAAAGACTAAAACTTCTACTGAAATTGTTCTAAGTGGTAATTGTTTAAAATGAGGCACCGTCAAGGTGTATTCTATTACATTAACTAATTTATTTATTGATATTCATATTAGACCCCGAGGGGCCTAGAAAAAAGCAGTGTATTTTTCTCTGTTGAGGGGTAATCAATTTGTAATAAATTTATAAATAATAATTTGATCTTCAAAACATGTACATATATATAATTCTGAGAATCTAAGCTTTTCAAACACATATGTATATGCTTCTGATTGATATTCATTGCCATAAAAAGCTTTGAAAAAACATTGTACTCAAAATCGCCCTAGGGGTTCAGCCTTAACATTAAATAGCGATTAACAATTGGTTTATAAACAAGGACATGTTGGGTTTTTTTTTACTTCTTGATGCCTTGGTTCTGTAAAATCCGAGCAATGAAGAAGTAAATCATAAAAAAAACATGTCTGCAGATCGCCAAATGATACGTTTTGTACTAAGTATTTTTGGCGAGGCTGCACAGATGAGGCACAATCATGCCGAAACATGTATTTCTGCAGATTATTTCTGCAGATTATTCCAATATCGGTTTTATTGGTTACACCTTAATTTAATGTTTAATTCTATCCTCTGCTTAATTGGGAAGAAAACAAAAAAACTCAGTCAGATGTTAACTGCAATTATGAAACATGGTGTTATGAGTGCATGGATAGGTTCATAATCCTGTTTGAGCCTATTTTGAAACTCTGGTTCACGGCAGGTTGGTACCTTGACTTCCCATGACCATATGCATGGTTTCCGTCATTTACTGTTATTCGATGAATATGCACTATCAATTCACAAGAATTTTTTGTCAACAGACATTATGTTTTTGTGGTAAATATCATGAATCAATCAATCTTTTTATCTCTTTCCCTTTAACTAGAGTTGGATCCACTGCTTTTTTTTTTTTTAGACAATACTGTCCTGTTATTCTGAAACATGAAATGTCCGGCATCCCTTATAAGTCTTGAAACAAACTGTTTTAGAAAACAAGCTGTTACAGCATCTTTTAGAATTAATCTTTTTTGGTTTTTTTCCTATTAACAGACCTTCGGCTGCTTCTGTCTGACCAGAATTTAATTCACGGCCACGGCGCGGGCCCTCGGCCAGTATGAAAGTAAGTTTGTAAGTAAATCTCCAACAAGTTAGTAGTGGTCAAGGTCATTATGGCTGTTGTAACACTTTAGTGACTTTATTTTTCAGGTCATATAGCAGTATTAAAAAGCCTTAGTCACTCTTTGGGTTTCTGAAGTACATGTATGACCTCAAAGATACAGTATTTTTATAATTCTGCTATTGACCCAATGAACTTGCATGACCTCCTATTGAAGGTCAGTGCACATCCTTGGATTATGAAGAAAACCATACATATGCAAAGCATTGACTGCCATTCTTTTGGCTTCCGAAATATGCATGGCTGGACTTAAACAAATCTTGACCATATTTTATATTGGCCATTTAAAATGAGGTACTTTCGGCCGTACAGCGAGAAACCGCAAGGGTGTAAAACGCGTTCTAGTTGACTTTCAGGCTTAATTATAGTTAACTTTCTTTAGTGGCATTTAGAAGCTGTAGCAATAACCTAACAAGTTCTATGGATTTCCATCTTTCAAATAAAGATATAAGTTGAAACCCATAGAACTGTGTTATGACTCTAAATTTGCTATTCAGCCTTTTTCATGGACATATGCATCTAAATTAGAAAATCATTTCTTCAACAAACTATAATTTTTTTTCTCAAAAGTGGACACCTATGCCATGTAAAACAGTGAGTAAAATATAACTTTTTCAAGATTTTTTGTTTCACACATACATCAATGTTATGTAACAGGACATTCTGCTGTCACAAATGTTTTGGACTTTTGACCTGGAATTTCATTGAGCAAAATAAATCCATAGATATTTAATCTTTTCAATGCATTTTTTATGCCCATGTGTATATACATGCCTGTGCTGTAATGGCGAATGGTCAAACACGTCGCCTGGTGCTTGCCCAAACTGAAATTTAGGAAACCTGAAACAGGCTACTCAAAATCACCCCAAACATACACACTTATGTTTAGGCAACCCGTTTCGGGTTACCCTAAGAGATTTTGGGTAACCCATAACAGGTTACCAAAAAACACGTTACAGCACATGCCTGAATTATAGCGGTCACCACCGCTTGAAAAAATGTAAATTTCCCGGCAATTTTACCACTTAACATGAAAAGTTCCCGCCATATTACACAATTTATAATAATCATCAAAGCAATCACAATCTTAGAACAAATACAATAGATAATGAAAAATGATTAATCTTATAATATGGTCCTTATAGGCCACCATACTCTGCATATAACCACATAATACAGTTACTATACTATGCTACTTATCATACGATGCATGATATACAGTAAAATACAAGCAACTTACCAGCTCGAAAAAAATGGTCAAAATGGGAGTGTCACTTCTCGGCTTCCATACATTTCTATGTCTATAAACTCATAGACTTCTGTACACTTCAGGAAAATAACCTGTTATTACAAAATACAAGTCGTAAGTTTCCTACATTGATAAATTACTCAAAACACAAAATGTAATGCTATCTGGTAATACAAAATATAGTGTCCGAATCAACAGACTAATCACGATAATGGATCTAGTCACGTAGGCACAGTGTATAGAGTGCAATCTACGAGAAATACACACAACTAAGCAAATATTTGCCTGAAATATCACATATCTTTCAAGAAAGGGATAATCTTACTGGTAACAAAATGTAAGCAGTCCACAGTGATTGGCTTCAAAAATACAACTTTGAACAACTTTAAATGACAAACATCTTACGCAGGATGACGAATAAAAGTCGTAATAGAGAGCTGCGTACAACAAGTTCATGGCAATTTTGGTATAACAAAGCTACACACCAGCAGGTTACAACATTCGGCAACTATGTCTAATGAAAATGAACAATAGTTTTACAGTATACCCGCTATAATTATACAGATTATACAGATTCAGCGATACGAAACTAAAGAAGAATATTGATCGGCAGCTACAATCTACGGAAGCCCATATCTGACATAATTACAATCAGCTTATACTGTACTCCCTTTACAATAATATAATAATGGTGACGTTATTAGTTATTCATTTTATAAAATAATTCCTGATATATATATACAGTTGGGCTACTGATGACATTAAAAGGAAGTTTTGATTACCAGCTTCATTTTATGAGAATAAATTTCCTGTATGATTTCAGGACTGTTTTGATGTGATGGAAGCTGACGCCTTGACGAGTAAACAGGAATTCTAAATGATGGGTGAGGTGTAGAATTAGGTTTCCCATCTTTAGCTGAGGCCAAAAACTAGCCTCTAAAGGCAGAGCTTTGCAATTTAGTGTTGTTTATAGAACTTTTCCTGTCTGATAAATTTGGAGAAAACTATTCAATTAGCTTTTATGCTACTAGTAGGGATCCAAACCTTAAAAAATGTTTAATTGTGGAAATTAATTTTTCTGTTGTATATTATAAACTTTTCATTTTAAAACTATAAATTTTTAGGGTTGTTCTTTAGGAACATTGTAATCAGATCAAAGTTTCATTATATTTGAATATTAAGAACACCTTCTTCTGTAGGCCGACAAAAACAGGGTGTAGAGATTTTTAGAATCCTTTAAACATCAAAATGTCCAGAACCAATAATCAGAGAAATTTAAAATTAATACTGTTACCTTGAAATACTAAAGCAATATAAATTCAAGAAAATTATGCGAATTTCTTGAATAAATTAAAAGTTGAGAAATCTAAGCTGAATGCAGCATTTTTTTAAAAAGTGTGTCAAAAGGATTCAAAACACGTTTTGACATATGAAACTTGTCAGTTCATATGGCCTCATCGTCGGCGAGTTCGACTCTGACACTGAATAACCCTGGTTCGATCCCAGGTCTTGGCAACATATTTTTTCTTCATATTTTTTCTTCATATTTTTTTTCCATATTTTTAAGCATTTTAGTAATTTAGGTATTAATATTTTCATATTTTTAACCTAAAATGAATTGGCTTGGAAACCTGATGACCATGACGGTTTATATCAATATAAACTTTGTTTCCTTTTGAAATTCAGAGTTTTTAGATTTGTATTTACTGAGTTAATGCCGTTGAAACATTGTGGACACACTACTTAGCATAATTCTTTATGAAATTGAATGAAACTTGCTATGGTTGTAAACAGGAATTCTAAATAATGGGTGATGAACGCACTAAAGATAATCAAAGCCCAGCATATGATGAAGAAACACCAAACTCAGGGTTATGCCATCAAGGTTGTTCAACATGAACTACTCTGCGAGAGGAGTAGAATTCTGATTGAAACAGAACATCCTAAAAGGTAAGCCTTATCAATTCATTACAACATATGTTGTGTTAAATTTTTTTAAAAAGTTTGGAACACGCTCTGCACTGCAAAAAAAATTATCCATAGCTAGAAAGTTTTTAAACCTTATATTCTACTGTCAAGAATGTTTTGGACTTTTGACTTTGAGCAAAATAAATCCAATCTTTTCAATGCATTTTTATGTGCCCATGTGTATATAGCTGTCACCCCTCTCCGTCTGCCTGTCCACAATTGTTGGAGACACATTATAGAGCGTTTAACCCCAATCAATCAATCTCAAGAGATGTTAATGAAACTTGACAGTTTATATCAATACAAGAAAAAGCCTATTGCAATTCAGAGTTTCCAGATTTGTATTTACTGAGTTATTGCTGTTGACTTCAAAACATTGTGGACACACTACAGAGCATAATTATTTATGGAATGGAATGAAACTTGCTATGGTTGTGTATATCCACAAAAGGAAGAAGCCTATTGAAATTCATTTTTTCTCATTAGTATTTCCTGAATTATTGCTCTTGAAGTTAACACTAATTCATTTTATGAAAATATTTCCTCATATTTATAGTTTGGACTACTGATGACAATCAGACATTAAAAGGAAGTTTGGATTACCAACTTTATTTTATGTTAATCAATTTTCTATGATTTCAGAACTTTTGACACACTTAAGATGAGATCTGCTTCCAGCATATGATGAAACACCAAACTCTAGGGAATGCCATCGAGGTTGTTCAACATGAATACTCTGTGAGAGGAGTAGATATCAGATTGAAACAGAACATTCCGAAAGGTTAGTCTTATCAATTCATTACAACATATGCTGTGTTAAATTACTTATGCTATACGTGTAGTATTGAAAACATCAATGGAGTGTAAAAAAAAATCGCCCATGAAACTAGAAAATAATTTGACTAGACAAGATTTATTGTTCTTAGCCTACACATTTGGCTTGTTAAACTTACTCCCTTTCTTAAGTATGTGAACGCATCGTTTGTAGACCCAATGTGTTGTATTATCTTTTTTAGAATTGTATTCGGTAAAAAGATGCCTTAATAGACAAGTCACGGTTTATAATGCATAAAAGCTACTTTTTATTTTAATTAGCAATATTTTAACACTAAATCGGTGCAAAAGGGACAAAATTCCCACCCTACTGCTTGACCAATCAGTGGTCAATGCACGGTCACCTCACGACTTTGATCTGTATTAAAGTTGGAGACTGTACTTTACGGCTTTAATATGTATTAAAGTAAGAGTCTACACCTCACTGCACCTCGCAACGTTAATATTTAGTAAAGTATGAGTCTACCCCTGATTGACGCCCACAACAGTAATATAAGCCTACGACAGGGTTATGTATGGGCTTCTCTGGGAGGTATGTTCAGCATACAACATTATATAGAGAAAAAAAAACAAACAAAAGTTACCGCTGACTTCAATTTTATTTTCTCTCCAACAATATGTTTTCCAGATTCCAGATCAGCCCTGCAATTCAAATATTGGCTTTGGCAAAAAAAAATGCTGAATCAAACTTATTTTGCTTTGGCAAAATATGTGTTGCTTCGGCAGTTTTTTTTTAAACAATGCAAATTCATATCATTTGGCAATAAATTACTCGACAGCAAAACATAAGCATCTTGTATTGTTATGCTAGTGGGTTCTGAACTTGTGCCTCATCAGCATGACACACTAAGACTAGTAATTGGTACAAATTGTTATTCTGCCAGACTTGCGATTATCAAGAAGCCCGTTCCGTGGACTGGTACAAAGTTGCAACTGTCATTACTGTGTACATTAAAATGCCCTATATAATTCATAACTGTGACAACATACAAGTTACTTGCGGTTGGAACCGAGGTTATGTGAACTGTTCTCATTCTATTAAAACTGCGTTTCAAAATACACTTCTCCACCTTACTATAACGGGGCTATTGGGGGACAAAACCTGTACGGTGCTAAACGTGAGGCGCGTTCTACGGCGCTAAACGTGAGGCGCGTTCTACGGCGAACGGTGAGATATGAATGTTTTTACACACTGCACTGCTGATGTAGCCTACGTGTACAAAGTGGCACATGTAGCCAACATAAATATGTTTAACAAGTTTGACATTTCTGGCTTTCAGTTTTATTGCCGAAGTAAATTAATTTTACTTCAGCTTTTGCTTTGGCAATGCCAAAGCCAAATGCATGGGCTGAATGATGTCATCTATTCCAGGACATATTAACAAAACTCTGGAGGAACAATAATTTTTTAACAGGGCATTGACATACATGGGTTGAAATAAGAGGGTGTCAACCTGTCGTAAGCAGGTAGATTTTAGCTGCGGCAGGCTGTAAAAAATATCACCTCCTTCATGGGACAAGTGGAATATTTATTGTAAATTCAAATATTTTGTTTCAAGGAGTTTGTGAACATGCAAAAACATCTTCACCTTCATTCCTAGCAGTCAAAATATTCTTCATCATATCTTAATGTTATTATCAAATGAGTTTTCTGTCGCCCACATATATTGATCTCACACTGTTGTTGTGAGCAGACGCAGTATACTTTCTTTTCACCAGGGGTCGCTTGTTCAAAGCACAGTTAACATCTCAGCCAGTTACATGTAGATGATGTTGTGTACCACTGAGCTTTTGTTATTGTGTGATTTCAATTTTTTTGTAATGCAACATAATCTAACTATAAATTGTTAAACTAACAGAGCTTGTGCAACCGGCCTCCGATGAAGCGGGATTGCTTCACGGTTTAAACGTCATTAAATTATCGATAAATGCTTAAGCAATAGACTTTAAGCGCTTTAGTTGCCGAAAGTATCGTTAATTGTGGCTATGTAATATATTCTGTGTTGGAAAATGGCTTTCAAACGGCTCCTTGCTTTGCAGAGTTGTCTCCCTTTGATAGGTACATGTATGTTATTCAGAGATTTTTTAAATAGCCCCTATCATTTAATTTTAAAATAATAATAACAATAATAACTTGAATTGTTTAGAAGATGATTAAATCCATTATTATTTCTATATTATCTGCTGAAAAAAGTGTCTATCGATTCACTCCCCGGTCGTGTTTGAATAAAATATTTGTTAAGTTTTTTTTTATTTAACACATAATACTTACAAGTACAAGTATGAAAAATTTAAATAACAAAAAATAACATATTTTTCCAATTTTTTTTTGTAACTTGATATATACTTTAGATTTTGCAAGTTTTTATTCTCCCAAGTAGTTTCGTACATGATGTTAGGTATTAATTTAATTAATTAACTAGTTTACATCACATAAAAGCATTCTCATTATTTTTTTGTAAATTGTGAAAAAATAATTGTTGAGGTTGATGATTAAATGGACAGGTGGAAAAATATCTACCTGTCTGACACCGTTGGTAGACATTTTTTAACATTTCGACCCCTTACATAATGTTTCACATTTCTGTGGTTGTGTTGCTTCACTGTTGAATACACCACTGTCATATAACATTGAGCCCGGTGTTAAACACCAGTGAATCAATCAAATCCAGGTTTTAATTTAATATATATTCAACAAACACAATACAAAATACAGTATTCATGTGTTACTGATTAAATAGTTTATTGTTGACAAATTCACTTATCTTTATTCACATCACCAACAACAGGTAAAACCTTACATTATTGATAAACATAGAATTGTAAGTACTTTTTTAACACCCGTTATGTAAAATACATGTATAAAAAAAAACAGTACATTTAAAACAGTGTAGATTTAAAACAAAAAACCAACAACAAAGTAAAGAAACAAATCCTCCCATCATCTATGAAGACTGACTGTTAAAAATTGTACACTCTAGAGCTCAGTCGGCAGAGCCTTGGCCCTACTAACGAAAGATCCTTGGTTTAATCCTCGATGGAGGCATGCAAACTTGTCTTTCTCTACATTTACAAACTATACAGTTACTTTTGGATATTATTGTATATACAGGTTCATGAATTTGTGTTTACTGAGCACACAGCAACTGTTAATTAATAAACATTTATATATTTATAACAACAATTTATGAAAAAGTCAAATTTTTGGTTAATAAACATTAACAGGGTGTATTTGTGGAAAATAATCCAGGAATGGGCATTTACTCGGAGTGCTATCTTCACTACAAGAGGCATGAAACCGACAATTGTGCCCTGTCTATTCTGTCCTGCAGATAAGAGGCACGAGTATAATCTATTTACACTAATTACATTATTCAACTTTGACATATTCACAATTATTAAAAAAACGTTTACATGTATATGCAATGTCAACTACATTTAATATTTAAATGGGATAGAACAAGTCTTCTAGACTTTTTTTGCCTATTTACATGCAATTAATTACTATTATATTGTGGACATAAATTTTTATAAATGCAAAGGATATATATACAAACACAAAACAACTGACAACAGTATTATAAACTAGAGAATCACATCAGTCTCCTTTGACTCTAAGGTACATAATGTATTGACAATCCATCTTGTGGTTCTTCAAAAATGAACTACTGTTGTACAGAGAGTGCTATAACAGATGTCTTATGTACAACTTTATATGTTATTTTTTTTTACCTTTGACAGGCCTCAAATTGAATCGGTTGGGCAACTTTTTAAAATTATAAATCAGTTGGTAGTAAAATTTAGACGATCGTCCTCCAGCAATTTTTTTGGGGGAAACAGTACTACGACAACAACAATGGTGGCTTGTCAATTCATTAGTACTAGTATTCTTCTCTTCTCCGGAAAGGCAAGAGCCTATTTTAGTATGCTGATAACAATTTGTGAAGACACTTACATTATGTAAGACAATTTGTCAAATTTAGCATATGAGAGAGTCAGACAAAGTGGCTATCACAGGGGTGATTTTTACGAGGTTTTGTTTTGAGTAGTGCAGAGTGAGAAGTGGAGAATCCGTCCTCATTTAAGGTTTAAACGGAAATTTAACGACGTCAAACACTCAACAATCCAACAAACAATGTATATTTATCAGTAACTTGCTTTAGTCTGTTAGTGGCATTTAGAAGCTGTAGCAATAACCTAACACAGTTCAATGGATTTCAACTTCTGTCTTTATTATGGAGCAACGTTTCAGTGCAGATACTAGCACCTTTATCAAGCTTAATGAGAAAACAGAAAAATTTAGAGAATATATACACAAATTTTTCACAGGTGTAATAACATGATTAATTGACTTTAAAAACATTTTGGTAGGCTTTAGAAAAAACATTTAAGAGAATTACATCGACGGGTCACAAGACAACAACAAATAACAGAGTAACAATGGTGTAGGTATAAATCCATGGGTGTCCCAGCAGGGTTATGATGGATCTAGGAAAACATGATGAGGTTTGTAACAAAGAATAATGGTTTATAGTGGATTGGGTTAATACAGCAAACACAATTGTAACAATAGTGAGTACAAGCATGGGCTTAAGAGGACACCTACTAGGCAAATAAACAATAATTTTGGCAAGTTTTGATTAAAACCGGTTTTTTATTAATACCATGTTATTTATATTATGTGAAAAATGGTCTTAATAACCTGGGTTCAATCCCCAGTGTAGGTGTGTAAAATTGTCTGTCTCTACATTTATGAAATGTATGAAACATCTTCATGAGCAATCTGAATTATCTCCCTTTTACATGTACATACCAATGTCAACTGAAAAGGGGGACATTTTTAAGAGACAGTAATTCAACTGTATTTAGTTGTTTTACTTCATTTTAAATTATTGTTAGACTACTTTAAAATGCAATATCATTGGTTTGCTGATTGACCATGTGATTAATTTAAGGCAATGAAAGGTTGGCATAGTAGGCCTATTTACAATTTTCATGAAATAAATCTTAGCTAATTATCCTCTATTATTCATCATAGCTGCTGATCTTAGCTCATTCCCTTTATTGTTCACAATGTCAGCTGATCTTAGCTCAATACCCTATTGCTCATCATTATCCTCTATTATTCAGCATAGTTTTTGTTTGAAATTGTGGTTTTAGGGCCGCTTCCCTGGTGTGGATTTCGCGGACCTTTACATAGCAGCTGCTCCTAGCTTATCTTCTATTGTTCATGATATCAGCTGATATTAGCTCGTTACCCTATATTGTTCACCATATCAGCTGATCTTAGCTCATTACCCTCTGTTGTTCGCCATATGAGCAGATCTTAGCTCATTACCCTCTACTGTTTCCTACAAAACTTGGCGTATTATTTACAATGGACATGAACAAGTTAGATTTCACATGAAAAAGAATTTACAGTTTTGTAGAAAGACCAGCTTCATGCTGTTCATCACAACATTGAAGATCTACTGATATAGGCGGAGGGGGTAAGGGGAGGGACTGATCATGTGATACCACCACAGCATTCCCTGCCCTCGATCCTACTTTGAGGCTCAAGTTGGATTTGTACGAGGCTTCATCAGCGAATGCAAATGACTGATTGATGTAGCTCTCCATGTCTCTAGAACTAATGTCGCTGGGTTTACTTATAGATTGGTGGAGAATTGCTTTCTCAGTTTTGTTAACTAAACCACTGCCCGAAGCCACCACAAATCCCTGATTTTCCAAAACAAACTTTCTTTCAATGGGATTCTGTTTTGGGTTTTCTATCGGTTCATACTTAGAGGCATAGCGGTCTTTGAATATGACAATAGCCAGAGCTATAAAACAAGGCACTATAGCTACCATGCCAGCCATGATCCCCACGTAAACTTTATTGGAGATAACATAGAGCGTGTCGCAATCAATAGCAATTACAACGCTCTCATTATGGTAGGCACTTACACATACATTGTAATTAGTATAGCTGAGGATGTCACTCATGACATATTCTCGCTGCGATCCGTGTAACCAAGGGGAGACAATCACTCCCTCTTCTGACCCAGAAAAGGTGAATTTGAAACCGTAAATATTGTGGTTAGGGTTAACAGACCATTGTGAGACGATAGTTTCTCCATCTGTCGTGCTGTTCATAGAAAGATCAATATCCTCAGATGTGAGAAGAATGGAAGAGTTTGACCCAATCAATCCACTAAACTCTGACACTCCAGATTTGCAATACTGATTCTTGTGAGTTGTATCAGGACACGTGAACTTTTCGATGGGATAATCAAGAAAATTAACCAGCTTGTCTCCATCTTTACACATCCATTTTTTTTCTGACATTGTTTCTTCTTTTAAATCACTGTCCATGGATAGCCTAGACCAGTCTACTAACCATTCCATATGACAATCACACGTTAGCTCATTGCCCTGTAAGTGCAGAAATCGTAAATCCACCAGCGGTTTTAAATCACACTCAAAAAGCTCTGTTACAGAACAGTTTGTCAGATCGAGATATGCTAGATGTCTGGGTAAAAGGACGTCATACAGAGATGACAAAACTTTGTTTCCTGAGAGAAGTAAGGTTGTCAGGTGACCAAGATGGCTGAAACTGTTTTTGTTGAGTTCTGACAAATTATTGAAGCTTAAATCTAAAGTCTTTACTAGGTATTCTCTCCCAGAAAATTCGTCTGAACTGAGTTTTGTAAGATGATTATGGTTGATGTCTAATGTGTGTAACCTAGGTACATTTACCAGAACCTTCTTGTCCAAACTGGATATGTTGTTGTTGGAAAGATTAAGTTTTTCCAGACTCTCGAGTCCAAGAAACCAGTTACTTTGAACATGTTGGAATCGGTTTCCAGAAACATCCAAATTCTGCAGCTGGTCCAACTCTTGTAAACATCCATCTGGTAAATTTGTGAGGAAATTATAACTGAGATTTAGACTTGTCGTTTTTGAGCGAGGAAACAGTTGAGTGATTTCCGCGAGTCTGTTGTGACTCAAATCCAGTGACTGAGTATTGTCCAGTGAACGAAGTGCCGAAGGATCAAGATTGACGAACCGATTGAAAGACAAGTTAATTGTATGGATATTTATTGAGTTGTTCCTGGCTGTATATCCTCCAATCTGCTTAATCTCATTATTGGATAGGTCAAACACTGTCAAGTCTGTAAACTGTGCTAAGCTACTGACATCAATCTCTGTCAATTTATTGTGTGACATTCCTAATTCAGATATCACCAGGCTTTGTGTTGTCTTTGGTATTTCACTCAGAGAATTGTTAGACAAGTCTAAAACAAAAATGGAGTAAATTCCCTGAAATAAGGTTGAAGGAATTGCAGAAATTTGATTGGAAGACAGATCAAGTTGATGGACTTTTATTCCTTGTGTCCTGTTGCTTTGGCTTTGCAGTAAGATGGCTGTAAAGGTTACGTTTTCATTATCCAATAGTCTGCAGGAAACATTATAGGCATCCAATGATTGGTCAAATGAGCAGTTACACTGATTGGTCAGTTGCAGGTCACATGATTGGGACATCCTGGTTATTGATAGGAGCAGAACAACAATCATAGGGTTCATATCCATTCTGTAAAGAAAAAGAAAATAGACAGTTGTTAATTGTGGCAAACATTCATAGCACATAGACATCTTGATTCATTTTTTTTTCACACATTTTTCGGCAAGAGCCACCATGAATCAAATTTATTCTGTTCAGAGTAAGAAAATAAACCAGCTGTTAATCTTGATGAGCAACCGATGCATGAATGAATGAATGAATGAATGAATGAATGAATGAATGAATGAATGAAAGCTTTATTTATAGAAGGTTAAACTCAA
>JAVFBY010416266.1:0-23249 GCA_034781015.1 Tonicella lineata
ATGTCAATAACGGCATCAAAAACAGAACACCCAAAGAAATTGGCTTCCTGAAGCCCCTGAGCTTTGAGATCACAAGTAGTTTTCAAGTTTGTGTAAACAATGTTAGAATAGGAATCAAAACATTTCAACTTAACAAACCAGAAGTTGCTATCCATAAAGCCCAGCTGTGCTATGTTTAGTTCCTAAATTTCTAAATGCATCTCAATCAAATAACACAGAAATACTAAAAATGCTTTAAAAATTGAACAAAATAGTTTAAGTTGAAAGAACCACTTACCGTCATTTCTCCCCCAAAGCACTCTGACGCAATCTGATTAGAATCAAAGGGCTTAACCTCTGCATCGTTAAATAAATACCTTAGAGAAAAAAAAAGAAAAAAAAATTCATGGAGAGCAATGCATTAAACATTCATCAAAATGAAATTCTAATTGAAGCTTCTCATTTCCTTAACGACTATATATATAAATTTAAGTGGCAAACTTGAAATAATGAAATAAGATTCTATATTTGTATATATGCTTTTTGCTTAAATACATGTACAAATAAATACAATTATTTTAGAACAGGCCTGAATATTTCAAAATTGATTTTTAACACAATAAATATATACATTTTTGCTTACTACTGTGAAGCAAATTTCAACATTTAAAAAAAAAATTGTAATTTTTTTGAATTTAGGATTTTTTTGTTACAATTTTCAAATTACAATTTTTATTAATCTTTAAAGTTTACCATTTGTCAAGTCCATTTTCTGCCCTGTTGATCCGGTCCCTTATGAAGCTGTAGTAATGGCCCCCATCTGCAGTACCGGTATGAACTGTGACACCGATCAACTCGTAGTCGTAGCTGTCGTCTTGTTCGGTCTCATATTCTTCAATTCCGTTAAATGCTGAATCTTCGTCATCATCGTCTAAAGCAAACAATTTTTTTAACACATCATCAACCGCTCAATTTTCTTTTTCACCATTTAAATATAATAGAATTTTAAAAAAAATGACTGCACAAAAAATTGGAGCCTTGATATCTCTTAGCTCAGGGATCAACAGAACACAGGAAGCCCCAGACATCCACCTACCAGTCCTGATTGAAAGAGTGTTTGCTTGGGGTTTTATTTCACACTGAAGGTTATTTAACCTGTATGACAGTGTGCGACTGAAAGCATAAAAGATCCTTGACGCAATCGGCAACAAAGAAAGACGTCGTAGTCAGCTGATAAGAGGATGGAATTTCCATTTCTTTTCTCTGAATTACTTAATACTATGGTGGGACAAAAAAAAAACCCTACTGTGATTCCCTAATACACATAAGCAGGCCTACTAGGAGGTTTGAACCTGTGCAGTACATTGTGGGAGGATCAGCAGTCCGATGCGTTAATCACTGAGCTAGAGCGCAGTACTATTAATTATGGTGGAAAACCGAGAGGAAACCTGGACCCCCCCCTCCCCCGTCCCGCTATAGTCGAAGTCACCTCCTGTGACTCCCTCATATAAGCGGGTCCATATGAGTGGTTTGAATCCATGCGGTACATAGGAGTATTAGCAGTTAGACGCACTTAACACTAAGTTACGGCTCATGTCTTTTGTTACACTATTTCATCTACCGGACCTTTAAGTTAACAGAGCTTTGAACAACCGGTCCCTTCATCGACGACATAGATTTCAAACAACATAGCAGCTTCCTGATGCCCTTTAGCTCTGAGAGCCCCAGGGCATCAGTAAGGTCCCGCCAATCACTCGCCCCACCCGACTGAAAGCAGTGAAAGTGCTCTGACCTCTGAGTTTATCTGGTCCCATGAGATGACTTTCCATATACTGTGACATGTCCAGTCTGAGAGGGAAGGAGAAATGTGTGTTCACCTTCTCCTTCATCATTGTCACCATGTTAAATGTGTACCTCATAGTGTTGAAACATAATATCTTTGGTAACTTTTTAAAACAGGCCCTGAAGGAAAGAACGAAATAAGAATATTTAATTTATTTCACCAAATAATACAATACAATAATAAATTATAATTGTAATTTTTGTAAAAAAAAGTATATATGTAATACCAGAAGTTTATTAACCCGAAGTATGAAATGAGTAATTTACACACATCAACGGCATTGAAGCTCATGTCAACATGGATTGATGAGGAAGCGCCCTCGAGCAGGAAATAGTGGTCACTCAGACGACTTTATGTGAAATCATGGATAATTTCTAACCCACATGTGCCCAGCAAAGATTAGATTTATATCCCATAATAGTCAGGCGATTCAGTCAATAAGAAACTGCGCGAAATGAGACAAAACTCAGATGATGCGCATCTACGTCATATGAAATGTATAAGGGCTTTGAAAAAACACATTGCCGTTGATGTGGCTGAATGGCTCGTTTCATACTTCGGGTTAATAGGCTTCTGTTATTATGTACTAATAAGCCTTTCTAACCCCGATAATACAGCGGGAATAAGATACCGGTAATATTTTTGTGTGTGAAGATAGAAGCCAGCCTTTCAATTTCTTTCCTTTAATACAAAATAGCCTTTGGCATCAACGGCTTTTACTGACTCCCAAATAGAATTACACAAGAATACCAGCGCGTATTAAGGAAGTACGGTGCGTTTTGGGAGTAATTTATTAAATAACAGGCACCAGTGTAATGTCGATATCCTGTACTGAAAATAGAAAATCTATACGCAGGCCTAAACATTTAAAGCCTGAGAATTACTCAAGGTGGCAATTATGGACGTTGTTCCAACAACGGCTTCATTGCTGCTCCTAAAACAAAATAGCCTCCGGCCCCAAGCATCTTACTGCCAACCGTCTTTGGCTTTTAAAACGAAAACCGTTAGTGAAGCATAATAAAAGTCAGTTTCATGCCTTGAATCCAAGCAGCGGGATAATTCACTACCATGTTTCGCGCGCGGTGACACTAACGAGCCTCTGTAGGGAATTTCTAATCGATTTTAGTAGCGGTCTCCTTTAGTTTTATGTCTGACCAGTGATATAGATAGCCGTGAACACCCACGGATTTCCAAACAGGCACGCTATATACTCATTACCTGGGCGCCAGAGTGAAGGCTGGTGGACATCCATTCGGCACACCGCGACACTTCGATACTCCGGGGTCTCCGAAATCGAGCACTGGCATACAACGGGTTGCCATTGTGTTTATAATCTATGATAAGCGCATGGGTCGGTTAAATTGATAACAAATGTTTCCTGGTATATAATCCGCTTTGTCACAAGGAGGCTGCATTTTATGTAGTGATATCTATCAAAATTAAGCAAATTATGTGGTCCTCAATCGGCGGATTACTGCTGTAAAAATATGCATACGCACGGCCTACACAAAGAATCATACGAGAAAAGAGTAATTCGTTTTAAAAAATGTTTTATATTAAATATAATTGTGCTTATATTGACATTCTATGTAGACATATTTGACAAAATTTACACATTCGCACTGACTTCCAAGCAATATCCTTTTCCGTAAAACGGTGTTTTCCGCCTTGGAAATAGTGCAAGAAACTTAAAGCTTGACTTGTTGCCTATTTGTTCCAAATTCTATTGTGCCTTGAAAAGCTAAATAGTAGTTCTGGTTACGACATGGGATCGGTACAATGCAGCTTAAACTTGCTCCGGTGGCTTTATGCGACTGTCATTGTAATGTTTTCCTTAAAAGTGAAAGAAACATGATTTAGATGGAAGATAATAAAACCTTGCATATGCATAAATTATATAAATATGTTTATATCCAGTTAGCCACAGAGTTGCCTCCCTTGCGTTTGAATGGCGCGTATATATTTAACAGTTCCTGTTCCGCTCTGCGCATAGCTTACAACTGACTTCTCCGTTGAGACAGTGGACATCACCACCATGCCTTTGATCATTTTTCCACAAATAAGTAACTAATGGGAAACCGCGGTCATTCATCCAGTAATTGTAATGAATTATGTAAAAGCGGCTTTGCAAAAGCTTTCTGGAACAAGGTTAATTACAGGAAGGTTTTTCACGTGTGATGCATCTACTAATTCAAAAATAGCCACAACACCCTAACTTATAGGCATAGAAAGACCCAAAAAGCGGCAATTTGCGGCAAAAGGGGGCAAACTGCCTATACTTTAACATTACAGGTGGTCGGTTTACAGGAAAATATACTTGCAAAATGCTAACTTTTGCAAAAAGCAACATTTCTACCAATAGATAAACACATTTCATCCGACTGCGTTATAAGTTATTCCATAATCTGCAATATTACCTATACCGCCCATGTTAAATATCACAAATTTGCCCGCCTTAGCCGTAAAGGGACGACGTCATTTCGCAAAGGGACGTTACCCTGATGTCTTAACGTCATAACTCGAAAGCCCCGTATTGCGGTTCACAACACAATTGTAGTATTAAAGTTTTCACTGAATGATGTGAGGGGGTGCGTCCGAGGTGAATTAGTAGCGGGAAATTTCGAACGGAGAAATTTGCTGGACATACACTTGAAGTTGATTTCATATGCGATCTGTTAAGACGGGATTCAAAATCGCAATACGCAGACCTGACACGCGAGACAAAAGTTGGACGTGAGTGCATGTCCCATTAAAAATCCCCCCCACCCCCCGCCCCCCAAACACCCACACTATTCTTCCTTTTTGTTATTGGCAAAGTCCTGTCTTGTATTATGGACTGATACGCACCAGAACACTTAAAGACATTAGTAGAATGTACATGACCGAAACCATCATATATTTTATTCATTCTATCTTTCTCTGGAGTATGTGGGCTGATGCACGCCAGCACAAATGCTGAATTATGCAGAAGGCGATGGTAGGGATTTAGTTGTATTATACGCAGTATTCTTTAGTCCTCCTTAGACGGCAGCATTTAAACTAGATGCAGTGGCTTGAAACTGGATTACCTTTGACCGTTCAACCGTACAGCTGTGACATTCAAACCGGATAAACTTCGCCTTCCTCTTCAGATGCTGCTTCGAGTCTGTTTCTGCATTTATACGGGTTCAACATTGCCATCTGAACGGATCTGGCTCCTATGCCCCGGATACGCGCATCACGCAAGTGCGGTTCATTTTTAAATATGGGTCACAATGTCGTTGCTAAAAATGAACCGGATCAAATTTGGTCGTGTGAACAGACGCATTTCTAATCCGGCTTCGAACTACATTTGGCAGTGGCCGTCTGAACTGGATTAACTTTAAACCGGTTTTAATTGTGGCTGTCTGAACGGTCTTGTAGAGTTCGTGACACAGCTGTATTTATCCAACTGTTTATCCGATACTTAATTATGTACACATTCATGATACAGCGGATGGCATAAGCACATACTAATCCACACGAACACGATATTTCAGCGTTCGCAACAGACTGAATAATTTTGTCCAAGATTTTGTTCCCCAGTCACGATAAAGCCGGATGTCTTTCGCATGAATATTTATGTCTTCTAGTCACACACAGAGCCATTGAATGGGCTTATTAGTTTTTAATGACAACATACTTACAACAGAAATCCCAACGCGACTTATCTTAAAGAATATGATATGTGTAGCTTTTGTGATATCCGCTAGATAGAATTGAACTTGTACATATTAAAGCTACGGTACCTCTGCTTTTAGCTGTGGTAGGCACTTTTTGAACGAGTAACACTGGCCCCTTATCGCTACTTATCTTGTCGTTATTCTTCTTCTTGGAAGGAAGAAGAAAAAACTAGTCTGAAATTAAATTATAACTACACCTCTGTCCGAGTTCCACATTCTAGTGTCAATTATCAGCACACTTTGCAGTAGCACACAAGGCCTGCTAGGCTGATTTTGGCTTCGGGTAAAGGTCTTGACATCCAGCGTCAATATCATTGTTGAAGGTTGTGATAGTAGATGAATGAAGTATAAATTGGTACAATCGTTAAAAATAGTAGGTCTTTAGCTACAACGGATGCACAATATAGTAGTATACGACATTAATTCGCTGTTTGACAGCTGCCATTTAAAAAAAAAATAAGTCACTTGAAATGAACAAATGTATGCACATACGGTAGCATTAGCTGTGGAGGTGGCTAACAAATTGTCAGAGCAATGTTAGTTTTTACGAACTTTAGTGAATTTCCTATATTACTAGCTTTGGACACGCTACATATAAACTAAAATAAAATACCTTTATCTCCTAATTAGGTGTTCGCCATGGTGCTATATAAGTATGATTTGAATATTTTCCTGAGAAATATAGAGAACTCCTCACGATCAAAGAAAGATAACGCCTGTTCTGATTTCCGGAGAATCACTTTCGAGTTCATTCATGTATGAAATTAATCAAAACGTATCGCCTCATTAGGTGATCATTCAATCGTAGCATATTGCGATATGATGAACACGGTGAAGCGAACATGTCTTATTGCCACTTCCGGCGCTCAGACCAATGCCTTCAAAAGATAGCATAAGATCATTACCGTGAAATAATTATCATATGGCTGTTTTGTGGTCCGTAATGTCATTATCGACTTATTACCTTTCTTTGAAAAAGATTCAAATAAAACATGTATTCAAAGTTTTCCGTTTAAATATACATAAAGTATTTGCCCTTTTTGATGTAGTAAGACAAGAGGTTCCTATGCTAGAATCAAGTATAAATGCGAATCCGCTGTACTCGAATGCATTGTTCATTCAATATTTCTGTCGGGTTTCTGTACCGAATTTTACAGATAAGAGTTATCTCCCTGTTAACTGGCCACACAATAAAGCTCGCCGCTTCGACCAAAATGACTTGTGAAATTAAATTTTAACTACACCTCAGCCCGAGTTCCACATTCTAGTGTCCATTATCAGAACCCTTCGTAGGCTGAACGCCGTGGCAGTAGCACACAAGACCTGATAGGCTGATTTTGGCTTCGGTTGAAGGTCTTGACATCCAGCGTCAATATCATTGCTGAAGGCTGTGATAGTAGTCGGATAGATACTGGTACTTATTGTTAAAATATAATATAGAGGAATACGACTTTGTTTCGTTGTTGACCGCTGTCATTTTTTTAGTGAGTCACTTGAAATGAGCAAATGTATTCATATACGGTAGCGTTATGTGTGGAGGTGGCTAACAAATTGTGATTTAAATTTTAGCTTCTACGAACTTAATTGCATTTCCTATATTACTAGCTTTGAAAACGCTACATATAAACCAAAATAAAATACCGTTATCTGCTAATCAGGCTGTTCGCTATGGTGCTATATAAGTATAATTTTATTATTTTGCTGGGAAATATAAAGAACTGCTCACGATCATATAAAGATAGCGCCTGTTCTGATTTCCGGAGAAGCACTTTCGAGTTCATTCATGTATGAAATTAATCAAAACTTATCGCCTCATTAGGTGATCATTCAATCGTAGCATATTGCGATATGATGAACACAGTGAAGCGGACATGTCTTATTGCCCCTTCTGGCACTTAGATCAATGCCTTCAAAATATATCATAAGATCATTACCGAGAAACAATTAGCATATGCCTGTTTTGTGGTCCGTAATGTCATTATCGATTTCATTTTTTTAAGGATTCTAATAAAAGATATATTCAGAGTTTTCCGTTTACATATACATAACATATTTGGCCTATCTGATGTAGTAAGACAAGACGTCCGTGACAGAACCCTATGCTAGAATCAATTATAAAAGCAAATCCGCTGTACTCGAATGAATCGCTCGTTCAATATTCATGTTGGGTTATCAAATTTTACTGAGAATACATTTCCTCCCTGGTAACTGGCCACACAATAAAGCTCTCCGCTCGGACCGGAATGACTTGTGGGTAAAAGTGCATTGTCTGGGGTATAAAAAAGATGTCGAAAATTACATAAATGTATCAAGTCTGAGCTTGCTTTTCATCTATTACCGCTCAATACATTATTCATATTGACACTTTACACCATTGAGAATTATGGTTATAAAATATAACACAAAACTTAACATCTAGCTCTTAACACTTTTGACCATTGCCACGTGTTGGGAATGTTCGAATTGATTTTGAGGTTTGGTCTTGCCTGACATGGCGTCAATCTGTTGTAATGTATCAAACACATGTTGGTTTGAACATCTTGTTTTAGACACTTTCTGCCATAGTGTCAAGGCCGCGTTTTGACTCAGTTAATTGCACAATGGGCCGCTGAACCCACTTTAATATCAGCACAGGTTCTAGACCACCTACGCCAAGATGGACGTTATCCGGTGTACCGTACTGCGGAAATCGAGGCGTAATTTTGATCTTTCTGATTTTCCACCAAATATATACCTGGCGATACAAAGCTAATGCTTTAGTTTAAAATCTTGTTTTTTTCATTCCTCTAGCTGAACATGGACAATGTAGAGGAATCCTTCGTGACTCCACAGTCCTTGGCTGAGTATCTCTGGGACACGCAAGACTTCGGGAAATTCAGAGCCGCCTTAGAAAACATCGTGGCCTCAAAAATCGTAAGTTTTATTAATGAACTGCTTTTTTAAAATTATTTAGAAGTCGATTAAGCATTTACCTCGCGTAGTTAGCGGGGGCTTTCTAAAATATTGTGATTGTTGAGCTAAGTGGCATCTCAGTCTGATTCAGTCCAGACCTATATAGCTTTCCGCTTGTTACATGTATGTCGCATATGGATCTGAGACAATACATATGTAATTGTGTTCAACGAATTCTTGCACTCTGAGCTCCAATACACGTCATTGTTTCAATTGCTCGTTGGCATTTCAGATGACTTGAGGCTGTGGCAAACACAGATCAACAGTTGTACATATGTATAGCAAAATCTAGGTCAATTTCCTTAAATCTAATTGCAATGGTCAATAATCTGTTACATTTGACCTTTTATTCTAGATGACTGTTGAAGAGGCTCAAGGTTTCTACCAGGAAGTTGTCATGGAGTACGATAAACTGAGACAGTTGAATAGCCTTTACCCCTACCAGAGCGAGGATGAAGAGGTAAGAATTTTCAATCGAGACACCAAATGTAAAGCCTATTAACTAAAAGTGTGCTACTGCCATATAGATAGACTCACCGGCTTTGGGGACCGAGCACTCTGCCATTACGTATGACGTAACTTAGCACACAAGAAAATATAATATGATATATTAAAAAAAATATATTAAACAAGTCAACTGGATGAAATATGAGTCAATATTATTTGCCGGTCCCCAATGCCGTGGACATGACAGAAATGTCCTGTGTTCCAATATGTGTAATACAAGAGTTGTAGATATTTTACCAAAGATGTGAAAATTAGTATCGTTTCGTTAATTACACCATAATTTCGCTAGGTTAAGTGAAAGTAAAAAAAAATGAAAACAAAAAAATGACAACTATGTTGAATTCGAATGATACTTATTAGCTGTGCCCACTGTCTTAATATAAGCTACATCAGGATAATTTAGCAATGGGTGGAATGAAAGAACGACTGAAACATAAGAACACTTTCACTGAATATGGTCAATTGCGAGCGGCCAATACTGCGCCCAATGATGACACACGTCGTAGTCCATTTAGTTCTACGACATGTCTCATTCATAATAGAATCGTCACGCCCATTTTTATCAGGTAATCAGGTGTCAGCAGGAGATACACGTAACCAGTTGTCTCTCCTCCATCATGTATGTTCTCTTTGTCTTGACAAATTGCCTGCTCATTTTCAATTACTAATTCACATTCTCTCCGTCTCCCCTAACAGACATTCTTGTCACCAATGATTGGTCGCCCACAATACAGCAACGTCATCCCCGGTCTCCCTGCCAACGAACCTAGTCTCCCCATAGAAAGTTACGCACAGAAGAGAATACCTCAGTTGCCAGTTTACCAAGACGATTATCAAGGGATTTCCGATTACGATTTGGAACAACAGAGAGAGGCTTATGAACTGAACGCAGCCATCCAGAGACAAACAGCTGTCGATGATATGTTACGGGCTCTTCTTGAAGACTGGTTTGCCAGTGCCGTTGAATCAGGTACGGTTGAACAATAAGGTTGATTTAACGTAAAGTCAGACAAATCAATACAATTAATTGGTATTTAGTGCAGAAATGCTGGTGTATATCTGTTTATAACTGGATCAATTCGATTTCCAGACAGACAAATTGAAGAAAAAAAAACAAGAAACAAAACAAACAAATAACATAAATGAAAACAACACTCAGAAATAACTGTTGTGTGGACAGCTATTAAAACAAAGAGGCTATAGCCCTTTCCTATGCACATGAGTTGCCTTTCCTTCATTTGTAGCTATTTTGTTCAAGAAGGTGTTATGCTTATACTTCCGGCAAGTACTCCACCACGGAAAGCAAATGCGGATATTTACCGGAAAAGCATCGCAAAATTATAGACAGCGGACATGAATAAGTTTTGCGAAAGGGCTATGAATGACCAATTTGTTCCTCTGTCCTTTCATATATATGTCTGTTGTCTGTTTCTGTGTCCATCCGTCTGCTGGCTAGAAACACAGGAGATACATGCTAATGTTCTGCTTTTTTCCTATTTCAGGTGACACCGATGCTGCTAAATTGGTATCCGACTTGGCGTCTTATTTGTCCGACCAGCCCGGAAATCAATATGACGAGGACAAAGTGCGACAAGTTTTAGGTGAGTTTATTAGAGACTGGGTACATACAAATGCACAGTACTGCCAGTGTTTCCAAATACCTCTCCACTCTACTAAACATACCAGGAAATGGCGGGGAAGGTCCGATCATCTGCATCGGGCACGGCCAACTGGCAAGTCAGAGTTTGATGGTATTTTGTTTATGCTTGAGACACATACTCAGTCGATAAATATGAAAAGTATGTAAATGAATTATTTTAAAAAATAGACTGCTTTTAGTCGCTCAGCTTAGTGGATAACAAGTCTCTTAATAAATGATCTCTTTACTTATTTTTATTTTTTCTCGATTGAGTATGTGTCATACACATATAAACAAATTAACTATATAGCTGCTTCGATCATGGAGAAAAGGGCATGTGTTAAGGAAAAGCTACACCAAACAAAAACATCCGACAGTCCGACTAGAACACCGCCGTCGTGATTTTTTCGTTGAATAAAGTTATATTAATTATATAAAGGGAATGTTATAAACAACTTGTTATATTGAGTTCATGGGGTAGATGACGTTGTTGTACTATTGGTTTTAAATTTTGCACATACGTCACATCGCTTGCCGTTGAATAGCCCTATAACAACAACAACATTGTAGCACGAACAAATTATATCAAGTACCAAATGAGATCAAATGCAGCGACGATGAACGCCTGTTTTAAATTCGTTTTTATTTGACATTTCTGCAATCAATCAAACTGATGACAAACATATGACTTCTTTTGTTACACCTAGCGAATTCAGACTTCTAAATCTGTCCTGATGTGCACCAACTTGTGCTGTTTTTTTATTACTATCTGACGAAATACTACTACATTTTATTTTATTCGAACGAATTGCAATATTCTGTTTATTCCCGTTTCAGCTGATGTATTCGCCACAATGGCAAACAGCGAAGATGAAGATTTGGAAGAGACAGAAGTAAGACCTCTACCAGAAACAGAAGGTATTGAACAACAGTTGAAAGACGTGGAAATAACACCAGAAGAAAGCAAATCACTGAATAAGGAAGAGACAGAGTCGAGCGGCGAGGAAGACAGTGGTGAGTTAGAAACCTATGTTAAGCAATTTCCGTTCCATTCCGGCTAGCATCGGGTGTAAACCACTAGTTGAATTGAACTAACACTACGAAGTGACATCCTCATCTAACGCGCCAGTGTACCATTCAATGAGTTCAATATTGCTGACAGCCATGAGGACGAAGACTAATTATATATTTTATGGACTTTATTATTATTTTAATTAGCTATATCGCACATTCTCGATGTTGATATTCTGTGAAAGCTTATAGTTTGAACCATACTACAAAACTATTGAAAATCCGGTTTACTAGTATTTCGTTTCAGTCGATTTTTGGCTTCAATTCTACCGTATAGTCTCTTTAAGCATGTGCCTGACACATAATATCTTGCGATTGACAAGACTAACCACTATAATGACCCACCAGTAACGGAAAACAATTAATACATCTGTATTCACTTTTCTATTTAACAGAAAATTCACTTCCGGAGAAGTCGTCGTAAAGTTGCTGAGACGGAAATGTTGTGACTGAGAACCAACCCAACGGTGATATCAGTTGTGGGACTATTTTTCTGACAATGAGACAAGTTATATTACTCTCAACAAACTACCCCTCTTTGCTTGAAAACTGTCATGACAAGAAACTATCTTCACTCTCCGATACAGTCCCGTCCTCTACGATCGACGAAAAGCAATTAGGGAGATGACCACAGACCTTACACTCCGGATAATAATGGTCTGGGTGAAAGATATATGGGGACATTTAATTTGTGTTTTATGAACAGAACAAAACCTAAGAACAACACAAAACATACTGATGATTTTTAATACTTTGTTTTAAAATATAAGGCCAACGATAACATATATGAAAACGGAAGACCTAATATATATCTATATTATTCATGTATATCGTTACTGGTATGTTTTCAGTGATATCAATGTGAGTGTTTAACAATAGTATCCTACTTGTGGATTGTTTAAGCTTTGGGAATGATTATTATTCCCACTGTGGTTCATAGCTTATTCAAAAGTTCCGTATTGACTTACCGTCTAAACTAATACAAAATAAAAATGTAGACCGACTAACGATTAAATATGTATAGTCTATATGTAAATACTAAATATTCGTGAAGTCTACATTGCCTTGAGCTTATACCCGATGTGAATGTTTTGTATTCGTTTGTATTCTAGTGCTCGTAGATCAACTACACAATTGAGACTATATAACCTCTCATATCTACAAAAAACAGGTTGTCTAAATAACAATTTTGTGTTGGTTAGAAAGAGGCACTTAAACACATTTCGTAATAGTATTCCCACAGTTAGATCAATCCAGTAGGTTTGGATAGCGGGAACTTCCACGGGAATCAAATCGCCAGGGGCTCGTTTTACAAAGCGTGCGAAGCTTACGTCCAACTTAATTACCATGACGTCTAGCACTGAAAGCATTGTGTCGTCATGCCAATTGCGTTGGACGTAAGCTGAGTACGCTTTGTAGAATGAGCCCAGAATTAAATTTAAGCGCAGATTGATGATTTGCTAATATGTATCGATGGACATTAAAAACTATTGATTGGTCGGTATTTGACTGAGGCTGCAGGTTCGATTGCCGAATTTACTGCACTGGCAGTCATTACGAAATCGTGAATTGTGATCTGTTCTTACCGGGAGAGTGTTATTCCAAAAGAACGAAAGCACATTTTGTTTATATTCCGTCTGGCATACTAAATGTTTATGAATACAAAAATAATCATTAATACTAAGACATGCCGAAGTGAGTGAAGTTTGATTCAGGCCTAAGTTGAAATGAACGCAGGTATATATGACAGTTGTAGAAGCTTTGACATCAACGAATCTCTTTCTGTATTTATATCGTTTTAATTATATCTCCACCAAAGGATGGCAATATGCTAGATTATAATAGTATACAATCTGAAGCCTTCGGGGGCATCGAACTGTCGGTACTGTAAATCTGTAAAAAAAAATATAGAAAACGAATTTTTACTGCTGATCACTCCAATAAATGTCTGCATGGCTCATATCGTCACAGTTCTCGCCTGTACGAGATTCCAACAAGATTGTTAAGATGTTTAGGTCATGTCGCATTGACATATGTTTTCATATGATTGGCACAACACTGAACTTTTACCTTGTTTTTTCCTCTATCTTAAATCAGATATTTGTATACTTGTTAACGCATGTCATATTTCTTTCATCCTCTGTCTTTCAAATGTACTGCGTCGATAATTGGAATGCGAATTAAGCTAATGTTGTTGTTGTACTCAAGAATTGATGTGATATGGCCGGGGAATAATGCAATAGACTATGTGTGTTTACGAAATACGGCGGTTTATATACAAAGGTTGCATTGGCGAAAAGTTTGCTGATCAAAACCTTAATTAAACATTTTTTTAAAATTTACCCCCACCTCCACCATATTATCATATTGTATATTTTATATGAAATAATTTACTTAACTTTATATGCTTAAACCCAAGAGCTGATACATCCTTGGTGTTGCGTTCGTTTTCCATTCTTTCTATTTATGTTATTATCTTCCATTGCTTATATTTATCAAATTTTATAAATATTTATAACTTTCAACTTCAAACCCATGTATTTAACAACGTGACTATATCCTAAGCTATAGCCATGTCCTAAATCAGATTTGTCTCCCCTGTACATCAGATGGCGATGGACTTCAGGCAAATACTCACATTGTTATTCATATTTAGTTATGGTTAATACTAGATTCTATACGCGGAAGTAACAAATTAATATTCACAAGTCAAACGTCACAGCAATTTTATTTCTGGCTGCATTTATAGGTCAGTTTCACAAAAAGATTACAGTCGAGTCACGGCTCAGTATCTTTATCTACACTCGGGTGTGGACGTTTTGAACGTTTTAAGGACGCAGGTTTTAATCCTTTATCAAGCAAATTTTCTTTCTTTTGTTCTTATATTTTTGTTTATCTTGTCTGGCTTTCGGACTAAGAGTAAGTAATAATTTAGTGACCGATTTTTTTAAAAAGATTTAATTATGTTTTATTATCTTCGACATTCGGACTGGTGTAGCTTATGAATATTCATAAGTTACTTCCGCGTATATAATCTAGTATCAACCTTCAGTGATTAAGTACTTGCCGGGAGAATAAGCATAGTTACAAATGAAGGGCAGACAATTCCCATTTGTGACCCGGCATAGCAAAATGAGTCACAGTGACCCTATTTTCTTAATTGATGTTTTATACAATCGAGAAAATAATGATCTCAGCTTTAAAACGATGCATCACTCATAGGTCTATGACGTTTTATCTCTGATATATCGCGGTTTGAAGTTGGCTACTGATGTCACGTTCAATACTGTGAGTGATCTTAATATGATTAATAGATGATGAAGAAAATAGGGTCACTGTGACTCATTTTGCTATGCCGGGTCACATTTTAGGAAAGATCTATAACGCAAATTAACCACAAAAAAGAAAGAAAAAAAGAGAACAATAACTAGTTCAATTGATAGAGATCGAACCACAATTAATAAAAGAAAACTTTAATTTGAACAAAAAAATAGGTTTCCTTTGACAATACAAACTGTTTGTTTAACGTTGCATACCAGACCTTGTTTCATTCCAGCTCCAAAGTTTACCTTTACATTCTGTGATCGTTTATACCAAAAATTAACCACAACTGTTTCCTTCTTTAAAAATATCAGTAGTCTTTTCAAAATCGAACAGTGAGTTTCTCATTGTCTCCCTCCAAATCTGTTTTTAAAGATGCCTTTTTAGGTTGGACAATTTTTTAGTCCTTGTAATATTGTTATTGAAAACAAATTTGTATTTATAATCATTCCATTTTAAATATTACTCTTACTAATTACTCTTTCTGGATTTAGAAGATGGCCATGGATTGACTTTCCCAAAACCAAAAATTCTGTTGACATTTGTCTCCGTCAATTGTTTTTTTCAAACAAATTAAAGAAAATAAATAATTCAGATAGTTTTTTTACTGTCTCTACATAATGTTTTACTATGTATGTTTCAGATATTGTTTTCTGTAATAGACGAACTGTTTTTCTTTGTCTATTTCCATTTTTGTTTACAAAACACCTGTTCAGATATATACAGCTATATTGTTTATCAATATATTTACTCCTTAACTTGGCAAGTGTTCTTCTATTTTGTTTACAAAACACCTGTTTAGATATATACAGCTATATTGTTTATATCTAAATGTTTACTCCTTAAATTGACAATAGTGTTCTTATCTTTCTTTTTCTAATTTCTTTTTTCAAGACAATTGTTTACGAAAATACTTGCTACTGAAAGTGCTGCTTGTAAAATCTCTTAAGGAAATTGGAATGATTTCTCGTTTTTGTGTTATTCAGAAATTGATTTCAACGGATAGATTTTTATCTTTTAAAATAATATTTTTAGCTATGAAAACAAAACTGAAAATTAGATCTGTAAATGGTTTTTAACACGTTTTTCCTAGCGACATAGATAGATTGTTCACACTGTTTTTTTTTTAAAACATTGCTTATCTCAAAATATGTTTTCTAAAAACTGTTCTCAACTTTTTAAAAAAACATTTGGACAGATTACTTCTCTCTGTCTCCTTTCACTAACTTTTTAAAATTTGGTCAGTTTGAACCATAAGTCTAATAATGCTATTTAAAACATGATATTTAGACTACTGATATACTTTTTATTTGTATAAAAGTTTCCTGATACTGTTGTATATAAAATGCTAATCTCAAAGACTGCAAATTGTTTATAAATATATTGTATTACTGTGAATTATGTATAAATTTGGCAAATATATCAAATGAATTTATTTATAATGTGGATGGAGCAAGGCATGGAATGTTATAGTTTTAAGAAAATAAAATATAATTTATCTATATTCATTTTTGCTTTGTCTTTCATTATTCGTTGCTCTTATTACAATTGTATCCTTGTACCAAACATGTAACAAATCTATGTACGTAAAACTGGCTCATCGTCTCTGTTCTGCCCTTGTGGGGATAACTCTACATATCATGTCAAATCAGAGGGAGTTATATATCTCAGTACACGTTAAACTACTAGATGAGAACTCGTCTTAAGTGGTATGTACATCGAGCTGGGATCTGCTACGACGCGACTCGACCGTAACAGTCGATGAACGTGCTCGGCTAAGAGCGAAAGCCATTCTTCTCTTCAGTAATTTTTTCATGGTCACGTAACATGTTCAAAATGAGCACGGTAATTAACAATGTAGCTAGTTAAAATTAATTAAATATTTGAAGGCGTCGTATTCTTAAAAATCGACCTACATATTGCTCACGGTAGACTGACTGTCTTTGCGCATGTCCAGTCACATTGGCATTTTGAGATAAACGTTTTATTACTGTTTTTGTTTTACATTTTCTGCAGGCCTATACTTACTACTATACTACTGAAGACCCCCTTTGTGGAGCTTTACTTTTAAGCTTGTGTTGGTGCAACATTTGCAAATAGCTCGGCCTTCAAATTCAAATCTTATAATGTTATATTTTTTAAAAAATCACTGGCGATTACCTCCGATCAGTCGGAGATGCGCGTACATCGAAACAACTGGGAGTAACTAGTGGCCGATCGCCGCAGCAAAGTAGAACATGTTCAACTTGCCTGCGACTGGTCCACGAATGTCGGCGACAGGTAGCAAGAGCGCGTACATCGAAGCAATCGACCGACTGATCAGTCGCGCCCAGTCGGATCTCGTCGCAGGTCGTCGACAGTAACCCAGTCGGAGGCAGTCGCAAGCAGGCTTCTCTTCGATGTACGCCCCGCTTAAGCCATTTGACATTCATAATTACCTGTCAGCTGAAACGTTTTGTCAGGCTGATGATTCCAGCTACAGATGTGTGGAGAAATCAGAATTTTATCGCGAAGATAATTGGCTTATTTTGGGCCAATCAAAATGTCACAAAGTGAATAATCCTAGGCGTTGCGCAAAACTACCAGTTCCGTAACCATTACGCACCGTCCAGCTTTTCTAGGTAGACTGGAACATTGGGATAAATAGACGCCATATCAAGCTTTAAATTTCGTGCAAAATTTCCTAATCGGGAAAGCCCCTTTTATAGAAAAGTTTTTTTATTTAGAAAACTATGTGAGTGTATACAGTTTGTAAAATTATCATCAATATAAAGTCAATCTAAGAGTAATAACATGTCATAGTAAAGATTAAAAGAACTGCTATGATGTATTGTCGAACGAATTCATCATGTAGGTCGAGCCTATACACTATACATGCAGCTCATTTTGCAACCATTATACTATCTTGCTTTTTCACGCAGATTAGAACTTTGGAACAAATATGCGACAAGTCAAGCTTTCAGTTTGCTGCACTGTTTTCTAGGCGGGAAACCCCCTTTTACGGAAAAGCATCTCTTGGAAATATGTGCGAATATGTATTTTTTGTCAAAAAAAATTAACAGAATGTCAATCTAAGCACAATGACATTTCAAAGTAAAGATTTTAAAAAATTTAATTACCCTGATGCCGAATGCTATCGTTTGCATAATTTGCTTCAAGTTGATGCATATCACTACATAAATTGGAGCCTTTTTGTGACTAATCCAGTTATATAACGGCGAAGGTTTTAATCAAATGCTGTATGACGCTGGACAAAGACAGCATACTTAATGCCATTACATGCTATTTATGACCAAGCCGGCTATTACGGCGAAGGTTTTAAGCAAATGCGAGGTAACGTATACACTTCTAGGATCCTGAAGATAATGATAACGTGGTGCTGAAACCTCAAAGTAACCTTACGGATAATACGGTGGAAACGTCTACGAAGAGCACATATTTTTAGTGGTTATACCCCTCATTTTGACGACAGCCATGAGACTGCACCAGCATGGTTCTCGCGAGATCTCTTGTGATCCACTTAGATATCTGATGTCCTATGCTGTTTTGATCCAAATCGTCAATCTCGGGTAACCGCCGGTCACCTCCGATTCAGAATTTTGTGTAATGAATGGCCATACAAAAGGCCAATTTCGCCATATTTGGTGCTGCAGACAAAATATTCACATCATGTAGATAAACGTTTCCAACATGACGTCAAGTGCTTACTAATCCAAACAAATCAATATCGAGAACGTAACAGCAAAGAAATTGAGGAATTGCAATAGAATTATTTCGCAAACATTATGCCTAGCCGACCAATTCAATGAGAGTATAAACTGAAGTGGAACGACGGCGTCTCAAGATAGCGCAGTGATACGCATGGATATTATGAATATGCATGATTATCCATTGTTACCTCCATGTCAATTAGGCCTACTGTCAATTTCAAAAGCAACATAAAATAAGAAGTACGGCTAAGAATGGGATTACCTGTTATCCGGGTGAAGGGTCAGATTCGTTGTCTAAATTATTCAATATGTCGATTAAATACGCACAATGCTCATAAATCTTGTAGGAACAAATGATGCTCTATCGTGCCATTTTTTTTCGGTAGATTTTTGCGAATGTTTATAGTTGGATTTCGTCCAGCATAGATATGAAAACCTTACAGCAAACGTTGACAATTTTTTGTTTGCAAAATTTACGAAAACATTGAATAGCCCGTGACAGCAAAAAACTAAAAAAAGTTATCAAGACAATTAACCCAGGGATACAATTTAGTCAACAATGAGTTACGTTAGAAATACACAAGCTTATCAAAACACACTGTAAGTGTGAACAATTAGTTAAACTTAAAGAATAAAAATTCATAATGCAACATGAAGGTCAGTATGCGAGGAAGTAGGCAGATTATAAGGACGATAAGCGATAGGACGAAAGTATCACATATGCTAGCGAGTAGGGTGTTCTAGTGTTATACCAATGTACTGCTGTTATACTTTTTTTACATCTTTTAAAGTTTTTTTTTACATTAGTTGTTCGGGCATGCTTTTTTAACCACTAAAATTGTTATTTTCAATATATTTATTGTTCACTAGGCGTATATTGATTATTTTTTATGAAAACATGCGCTGCTAAAAATGTATCACATTAGTTGCTGGAATTGTATGCAAATGTTGGTTTCGATCACTAATGTTACAAAGTCCCAAATTGTAGGGGAAAAATCTTAGCCTTTTGTGTAAATTTGGTAATTTCTAATACATATATACAAGTACCTTATAACATGGTGCAGGGGCGCTATCTCTTTAACATGGTGCGAGGCGCTAATACATAATAACGTGATTTATTTTGTATAACATAGTGCGGAGGGGCAAATCTTATAGACATAGTGCCCCCGCACACTGTTATAAGGTACAACGGTTCTATTCTTTATCACAACAACCTTGGGTTATTACATATAACGCGCGGCACCCTGGCTACTCAATGTATACTACTGTAGCCGGCTGCACCATTTTAGTGAACATTTGCTAAATATGTAAACAGTGTTGTTCTAGAGTCGTACATTGATGACAATTTATGATCAAATGCGATGTTCAACGATTCGGCGAATAACTAACTGACTCGGCTGCCTGGTCGCATAGTTGACGCAGCTGTCTCTGTAATGGTGATCTATTGCACCGGCCTCTGTAGTGATGGCCTATTGCACGGGTCTCTGTAGTGATGGTCTATTGCACGGGCCTATGTAGTGATGACCTATTACACGGGTCTCTGTAGTGATGGTCTATCGCACGTGCCTCTGTAGTGATGGTCTAAGAAGACTGTACCTGTTCGTTTCAAAGCACATTTAACTTGATCATAGAGATGATAGATGTATGTGTATTTAAAAAAGGTTTAGATGACTTTATATTGGATTTCTACAGTTTGTAAGTGCTCGTCTGGTTGGTTGGATACTATTTTAACAAGGGGAGTTAACTCGAGTTATACTAACCTTACTCAATAGAGGGTGTGATTGTTTATTTTGGTTATATGTATACGGTCTACCAAGGGAGTGTAATGCAGAGACAAGCGAAGATGGAGCAATGCACTTATATTAATTATGAATGAAGTACATGCATGCACGTGTCTAAAAACAATTACCATGAGAACACTCTTTTAAAATGGTATTGCGCATAGTACTTACATCAAACAAATTACTGTTTTTGTATAATGTTATTGATTTAGATAATAAATCAATGTGATGTAAAAGGAAACTAACAGTATTATGGATGTATTATTAGCCAGACACACGTGTGCTTGGGTAAGATAAGCGAGAGTTGGAAGTATGTCCTATACATACATTAACTAACAATAAACCCTTACCGAAAATGCTAAAAACAAGCACGTGATATATAGCTTGATATACATTTTACATTAGCAATTATTTAGGCTTATTAGTTGATGGAGGTGTTTTCCCCCCTCAAACCAATGCAAAGAAAGAAAAATACAGAACTTTCACACGTGGTTATGACACGAGAGAGGAATAATTAAACAAACACAAAAAGCACGTGGCAAGACCCTACAATCATGGATCACCATGATCGTAGGCTTATTCGTCTCTCGTTGTCACGAGGACACTCAGCACGTGTCGCGTTTCTTTCTAATAATAGAAAAACCATCGAGGACCACAGACACAAGGGAGAGGGAATGGATTATTTAAACATCCAGCATCCTTATCGAACAGCAAAGTTCGCTATCGGTCGCTGATCAACTCCGTTAAATATACCGAGTGACAGAGCAATGCCGATGGAAAAGCTGTCGAAGCACCGCTTTTACCATAAAAACTAACGGGTTAATTTTCATAAAGCAAAAATTTTACAATTCAAGGCAAGGACTGGAAAAACTCCAATTATAGCTCATCCATGTAAAGTTTTGGCAAAAATGGCCATTTATTAAAATAAATAATTCATTTCCGCATCGTTTAACGCCATATTGGTTTGCTCTGCTAACTTAGCTAGCCACCTTTGATGAATGCTAGCGAGTGGCCGGTACAGCTCAAGCGAGCAGTGTCGTTCAACAGCGAGAACTTGCGAGCGCCACTTGCTGTTAACCCCAGGTGTACTATTTTGCATCAAATATTCTACCTACACAGGTAATGACCGCAGGATATATTTTCTGTCACATCTGAGAAACTTTATGCCCGAATACGTGTCCATTGATCACCAATCAGCGCATCGGCTGATTTTATACTCCGGAACTTTCCGCATCAATTAAATATTGTTTTCCTTGTAAATTTAAATGAAAGATATTTCTAATTAAAATTTACAACGATAAAACAGTGAACAATGGCGACAGAATAAATCCCTTTTCTAACATTTGTGCAAATCACAAATTCACTCTTTTGTTAAAGAATAACACGCATATATTTGAGTGTCGCTGTCTAGGGTGCTACCTAGCTGAGGTATAATATGTATGTTGCCATGGGAATCAGAAAACTTGATCTGACAGTGTTATGCTCTGTGATATCAGGACCAACGGAAACTGGGCTCTATTTAGGTTTTGGCATCAACACCGCACATCCGCCTTACATGTGATTAGCGCAAAGGGTTATCGGGTAGTATGATGGGTTAAACATGAATGCAAGATAATTAAGCGAAAAAAAATACTGTCACTAGATTCTAACTAACCTTAGGCCCAAACCCCAGTCAAGAAAAAAATATATATCAAGAAAAATGTGTTAAGAAAAACTAAATAATGTTTTCACAGGGATTTGAAGCCCTGACCTAAATATGTTAGCCCACAGCCCAACGCTTTATCTTACAGAGGTATTTCCCGATACAAATGTTGCTGTCAAATTTTCGTATATAAGCTACATGTAAATATGTTTGACCTTAACCGATGACGTCATACCTTGTACTGGGTACCTTCAATTTTTTTCCTAATCGTCTATCTCCGATAACCTCCGTCCACCACGATTAAGACTTATGTGTATTGAATGGCCATTTTGAAAGCCATTTGCGCCATATTTGCCGCTGCAGACAAAATGTCAATCTCATATAGATAAACGTCTCCAATATGACATCAAGTGTATACCAAATTAAACAAAAAATCAATATTGATAACGTAACAGCAAAGAAATTGAGGAAATAAAATAGAACTATTTTTGTCAAGCAGACAATCAATGAGAGGATAAAGTGGACATAGCACAATGATACAGATGAATATTATGAATGTGTATGATATGACCCAAGGTTACCGTCATCTCATTGGCTGAATTTGAAATCAGTACAGCTAGTGATTTTCAGTTATACGGGTCAAGGGTCAGTCACGTTCTAAATATGTCAGTTTTAACATGTCCCTTCAATTCATTCTTTTACACTGGGTTCATACGTGACATCACGGTTGTCTGTGTAGTTTGTACAAGGAAGGTGAAACCTTCATTCTTTTTCTAACATATTTTTTTCGATTGTAGTTTGAAATGGAAAAGCCACGAATTGGCGATTCCAACAGTCGGGCCCACATACAGCAAGAATGATGATATACGTGTTGATTATTTCGTCCGTGTGGGAATGTACGAAGATTATGGAGCCGAAATTCACCTCGACCTTCCGGTTGTCATAGGAACCATCGGCACGAAATGTAAGACAAAAGTTCATAGAACTTTTGAAAGTTGATACCTTATTTCTAAAAGGCCCTAATTTCAGATACCATACAAACTTTAGAGCAGCCTAAGCCCATTTAAAAACGTGTTAAATATTAACTCATGGGTAAATTTGTT
>JAVFBY010416378.1:0-14514 GCA_034781015.1 Tonicella lineata
TGACTGTACTATTTCAACTTTTTTAAGCAAAGTTTTACTCGCAGAACAATACACTATACTGCCATAGTCTATACTTGCTCTTATTACTGCACTATATATTCTTTTCAGGGAATGTGCACTTGCTCCCCATTCAACACCTGACAAACATCTTATCACATTAATCCCTTTCTTACATTTTTCAATTAACTTCTGAATATGAGGTCTAAAATTTAATTTTGAATCCATCCACATACCTAAGCAGCGAATTACATTCACTTGCTCTAACTTACTACCATACATTCTTATATCCAAACTTGGATTCTTCTTATTTGAAAAACAAATTACTTGAGTTTTTTCCACTGAAAATCGAAAACCCCACATCTTAGCCCAACCCTCTACCTCATTTACAGCACTTTGCATTTTGCTTATAATAAATGGTATATTCCGTCCTCTTTTCCAGAGCGCACCATCATCTGCGTATAAAGATCTACCGATTCCATATTCAATTCCGGAAAAAACATCATTTATCATCAAATTAAATAAAATAGGGCTGCTTACACTCCCTTGTGGAGTTCCATTCTCTATTGGATAAGTCAGAGAATACTCCGTTCCTACTCTAACTTGAATTGTTCTCCCAAACAAAAAATCTAAAATCCAATTATACATTCTTGCACAAAAGAAACTGTAATAATCTAATTTTCTATGACTACATATTATAAAATGTAAAATCAGAATTACCTTGTGTTATGGAGAAGAATGAGCAGAGATAAAGAGGGGTATCACATCTAGTCTAACATGGCAATATATAACTGATTAACAGGTGTTTAATAAGTCCCTAATCTCCAGTCTCAACCCCAATAATCAATCACTTATCCTGGAAAACACAAAGAAAAGTATGTTAGCATAAGCCAAATTATTATTATTTTTTCTCCCCTTTTTTTTTCTCATTCAGCTCTGTGGTCATTTCACGTTTCACATGTTGCGTTTAGTCAATACAACTTTTTGCTTTCGACTAGTCAAAAGAAATAGAACATGTCCTATTTAAAACAACTAGCTGCATTCAACATAAATCACATGTTTGTTCACACGCCTTGATTCAGCCAAATTTGATGAATCATATCGACTTATCGAACGGTGTGAATGGGCCTTTAGGAACTTCAGTCATAACCATAAGGGATGGCTTCCAATCATGAAGAAATTTGTGTTCTTCTAGCATCATTTCATGGAATGCTTTATAGAATTATGTCCAGTATGTATCTACAAACTCCTATGGTATAACATATCAATAATGTCAATTTGTTTTCTGTATTATTTCAAAGAATTTAAATATAAAAAACAAATAGGCCTGAATTCTTACAACCACAACTTTGACTGTCACATTAATTGAAACTGTTACAAAGACATGAATATGTTTCATCTACATGTATGTGAAACTTTACAATGTAGGTATCGTTTATAGGTTAAGTCTATATGGTTATTTGATTGATTGGTTGATTGCTTGGTGTTTAACTTAACGTCATGCTAAAGGCTTTTTCACTTATATGATGGCAGTGTATTGAACAGTAAAACAACACAACAATAAAAATGTGATATGTTATGTAAATGCTGTGGAAAAAAATAATGTTCCTCTCAAGTTTTTGTCCATATGCTCTATCCCCAGAGGATTGGGGTAATTTGAAGTCAAAAGGAGTCATTAGATGCTTATTTCACCCTAAAAAAAATGGTACATAGACTTGTCGCCTTGTCAGGGAATGGGGAAATTTATATCATACAGTACGGGGCAGAAATAGACCACCTTCAAACCCGCTTAGTAAAAAACTATTTAAAAGAGGATGGGTTAGAGACTGCTTAGTTAACAACCAAGAAATGTGAAACGTTATGTCAAAATTAATGCTTCATTGAAAATATACAATTGCAGAGTTTTATCTGCTAAAGCCATGTTGCTCTTACCACAGAGGGTAACAGGACTATCTGGTAATTATCTGAAATTTTCTAAATTCCATTTGTCTATGTGAATTATTTAAGGCTTTATTGTAAGGTTTTGAGAGGTCACATCCCCTATTAAACAAACCTTAAGATGACATGTCTTTAATGGAACTTAATACAAATGAAGCAATACCTGTCAACATTATGGATTATCTAACCAAGAAAAAACACAGAATGCTATTTTAGTATCTTTTAATGACCCACAGCTGAAGGAGATAAATGTATTATTTTTTAAATGTTTTTAATCATTAATCCTGAACTAAACTAAAAAAATACAATGGATATAAATATTCATAATTGAGTCTTGCACTTTTATGTAAGCTTCCCTGTCATTACAATAAAAGTATGTCATATTAGAATGTAAAAGCTCATTAGACAGGCTTTATGATCCATGAACATGTACTTAAGATTAAAATCCATTGGCAGGGATTCGCCTGAAGGTTGTGCAAAACTAGTTTAAGGAAACTGAATAGGGTTTCCTAACAAGAAACTTTTTTCAAACTTTTAAAGACTGTTCAATTACTATGGCATATCCACACCAATACATGTACATGTACATGCGTAGAGACACCATGCGATTAAAGACTACATGTAGATTCCATGTTTTGACTCTATTTCATATGCTCAAATTTTGATTGGTACATTCACCTGTCATGGCACCAATCAGCAAAGCTCTATGACAACCACACCTTAGTCACGTTTATTTGTTTTGATAGTTCCGGCTCATTTGAGAGCATCCATGTGAAAATAATATAATGGCTGTGTTGGGATGTCATTAAGACTGTCAATAGAAAACATGCCTTTTAATATTTGTTTAAGAAGTTGAATTTGACTACTGCTTTCAGCCAGTCCTCTTATTTCGAGATGTATGTACAGATGAAACGGCTTATTTCATTGGCCAGAGGATTCAGGGGCAACAATCTGTGATGGACTAGTCTAGATTATGCGCTCTTAGTTGACCTAGATAAACATGAAAAAGGTGTCTTGTGTGCAGGGCTTTCCTAATTGTTAGCATATGAGGCGGCTACCATCAGAACAAATAATTCATAAAAATGGCTATAGTGACCTTGACCCCACCACCATCGCCACCCTTGACCCCACTGCAATCACCATCCTTAACCTCACCACCTTGAAATATTAATAAAATCAGCCCATTAAAAGGGTAGCTAGGGAGATGATAAGAAAAGCTAACGGACATACAGATGGATGACACAGGTCATACATACCACATTACGTCTCGATCTGGGCGTATAAAAAGAACAATTACTTTAGGATTATATGCGTAAAGTTTTAAATTTAGACCGTAAGTGCTTTAAGACCAGATGCCATCACACAAAAAATGAGAATAATAGCAAACAGAACAATTACAATAGGGGTATATCGTTAAAATGCTGCTACCCCAATTATTAGTTTCAGTGATTGTTAGGATCCTGTAAAGGTTTGTTTAATGATTACAAGAAATTATTTTCTTATGGTTTCATCTACTAAACTGAACTCGGAGACAACCATGATTAAGTTGATTCATAAAAAAATGTTCATGGCTAGAAAATGACAATCCAAGACACTTTCAATTGCTTTGTTTAATTAGAATAACTGTCACCAGTAATGTTTATTCATGAAAATTATTTTGTTGTGCATGATTGCTAGACTGATTAGTCAGTATGACATGTCTCCCAAAGCTTAGCAGATCAATGTATTGACGGCATCAGGGCATTAAGGACTAAGCTCCTAGAAAATAACAATAAACGGCCAGAGTTTCAGGGTTGATGTCTGAAACGGCATGCCATTAATGTAAGGCAAAGTGGCAAATCAAAGCAAAACTTTTTTAGTTATCGAAACCTGGTCATACATGTATGTCAGTCACATTTTCTACACTGAAGTTAACAAGATTTATGATTTTTCGTGATACTTTATACATGAATTATATGCCTTTGAAGCACTACCATTGACTTCTTCATTGTGAAGTTCGATAGGAATACATTTCACTTATAATGATTCTTATACAATTCTATACAGTCAGACACACACATAAAACAAGTAGATAACAATACTCATGTCTTCAACCAGTTTATCACCAATACTCACCTTATAGAAGTTCCATTTAATTCTGATTAATTTAGGACATGGCATGATCTTGAACTACTTGTATAAAGCAGCAACCTATTATTTCCGACGAAACATTCACAACTGAATTTCAATGTTGTACAAATCCTGACCAATCATTTAAGAAATCTAAGAATGGCTAGTTCACCAGCAGCAGACTTCATGACTAATTCTCAGTTTCTGTGTCACTTTAACTCCACCATGACTAACACAGAGGTTGACAAAAAAATAGCCTGAAGCACATGGCAAATAGAGAACTGAGAAAAACTGCTGTTATGTGCTTCAAGGAAACAGTGATGATAAAGCTAGTCAGCGACAGCCCAGATATTGATAAAATTTTACAAGGAATGGATCTGGGGCAGTTTTCATAAAGCCGTTTTATACTTCAGTCAAAAATTTGTAAATGTTTTTAAATTGCACTTTTAATATTAGACATTTATAATTTGGACATTATTATCATCATATTCCCAAAAAGTAGATATCAAAATAGTCTTAAATATTTTGACTAAAGACACAAAATGTTTTGTGAAATGTGGGGTAAAACCGAAGGAAACGTACCTCTGAAGAAAAAAAAACACCCATGTAATAGCCCAAGTCACCCCCTGTGACTCCCTCTTATTATGAGCAGCTAAAGAGTATTCTTTCAGCCAGGGGTGGAATTAAAACAAAAGATTTGGGAGCACCCAGAACACCTAAATATCTAAAGTGGACAATGTGTACCCAGCTAGTACATTTAAATGCACAAAGAAAAACCTGGGTACACTGGTAGACCTATGCACCCACAATTTCGAAACCTACAGCTCATTCTCAACATCCAGTGAAAATTAATATTTCAATTACAAACTAAACCATATTTTATACAATACTATATTGTAATGACTCAAGCTTAATTGTCATTTAAAAAATTATTATTTTGCTTTTCTCTGTAAAATAATTTCATGACCATGCAGGACTCAATAGCGCAATTACATTTTCCAAAGGGCTGTTTTTAACAAAAAACGCTTGGTTTAAATCTTTGTGTTGCTACTAAGTGTCGTTCGATTCTGTTGACTCCTGGGTAATATTTTTTTGTTTACAAAATTGTTGACAAGAAGAACTTGGGGTTTAGCATTGTACTCTTTGGTATTTCACTTAAATGACGACGGAGTCTCCACTTCTTACTCTTCGCTAGTTAATATGATGGAAAACCAAGATGAAACCTCATAAAAACCACCCGCGTAAGTCAAAATAACGTGTAACTCTGTCATATACCTAGGTCCACTGGGCAACTTAAATCCATGCAGTACTTTGAAGTCGGATCAGCAGTCAAATGCTGAATAAGACAAGAACTGCCAGTAGACACAAAAAATAACTGGTATGGCCTCATAAGTCTGGTGAGAAGCTTTAGCCAAGACTTTGACTAATTCTTTGTGTCAGTTTATGATAGTTACCTCCTCAAACCACAGCGATCAGTGGCAAAACATAACTTACTGAGACACCTCAGCTCGCCAACAAATCAGACAGGGGAAGAACAAAGGCTGAGAAAGATACAGCCAGGCTTTGATTAAGAGGTCGGTCTCTACCATAAAACTCACTAACAATACCTGTCTTTTGTATAAAAGTCTGGAAACAAAAACATGGAAGCCAAAACGTTATGTATATTCTACATTTCTTTTATACTATGATGACTTTTTTTAGGGTGTGGGTGTGTGATTGTGTGTTTTTGCATCATAAAAAAATGTAAACACTTTATGTTTTGAAAAGCTTTCAACCTACAGTATATTAAAAGTTTAATTCCATCTCAACAAAACTGTACAAGACACCTGCATTTCATTAATTATGGGAAATTTGCATAACTGTCCGAACAAGATTTACATATATGGTGAAAAATGTTGAGGAAATTACATGAATTAAACTGATATGTCAAATAGTAACTGAGATATGGCTTACAAAAACATTTGAACAGACAAGTTTACATGAAAATTCTGTGAATTTTTTCCTATGGTGCACATTTGCATATGAAGAAGAATGCAGTATGAAGCTTCAAAAGCCTTTGTTAAATAGTAACCAAGATACAGCTCCTTACTAGACAGACAGATGGATAAACATACCGACAGAAAAAGTAAACCTATATATGCCTCCTCTAGTAGGATGGCGGCCTGGATAGTAATATTAAATTGTAGAAATATTTCCATAACTTGTATAACAATAAATTTTCTCAAATACCACAAAACTGTAAATATATCATCTTTTTTCCAGTTTGTGCACAAGTTCATTGACACAAGTTCTTCTTCATTATTCTACATTCTTCTCATACATAAATAATCTGGGTATATTCTTAGTGCATAAATAAGTCTAACAAAAACATATGCAAAAGTAAAGACATAAAATTTCCTTCAACAAAAAGGAGAGTTTATGGCTGTGAGGCTGTCACACATTTGAAATAAAATGATCCATCAAATCTGAAGTCAGTTTTATGAAAAGATTTAACTAACATTCACTGGCTATAACAAAGTCAAACTGTATTTTAAACAAACTCCAGTGTATAACCGGATATAACAATAAAACTCCTGCATTTTGATATAAAATAACAGCTTACAGTAGAAATGGCTAAAAAGAAAACCACATATTTTTTTATGTAAGAGGACAGATATGTGTAGTGTCGTTTTTAAATTATTAGGAACGTATTAAACATGACAAGTTTGTTTTTTGTTTATGACAAGCTTATGCTGAAGGTAATAACAATTACTTTTTTTTGTTAGAGTTTAATGCCATAATAGCAAAGGTTATTTCACTTATATGACAGCAGTGTTGGTATTTATAATATATATGGAGGTGTGAGTCAACATTGGTGAAAAGCACATCGGTGAATAGAGCATTAAGAAGAAGGACATCGGTGAGTATATTTGTGAAAAGGGCATACTATTGGTTAGAAGGGCATTTGGGAAAAGGACATTGGCGAAAAGAGCTTTTGTGAATGTGAGGTCGTTGGTGGGAAGAGCATTATTATTGATGAGAAGGAAACTGGTGTAGTAAGGAAAGCATGTGATGATTTTTGATGATCTTAGTTCTATTTTGGAGTTTTAAGGGACGATGAAATTTGATTAAAATGAAAAGTATCAGGATATCAAGGACGTCAAATTGGCAGCGAATGTTAAATTTACATGACTCCTGTGGTGTGAAAGCCAAAGGAACAGAAAATAAAATGGCCATGCTTCTCAGAGGTACAATTTCATCTTCTGAACAAGAACTTGTAGGCAATTAAATCTTGTACGTTTAGTTTTTTTGATTGGTTGAATGAAAAGTTTTTTTGATAATAAAACAGCCTAAAAGCAATTTCTGACTTCTGACAATTATGTAATAAAGACAAATTACAAAAGTAGGAAAATTGAAATACACACTTCAAGACAACAACTCAGTTTAGCTTTATGGAATTGGAATGTAAAGCAGTTTCAAAGTTAAGTTTGTTGGGAATCAAACTGGGTTTTTGCAGATTGTTGCCAAATTATATCTCTGCTCATCACTGCTTGTAGTTTGTATTTAACAGTTTATACCTATAGAGCCATTAAAACAGTAAATTATGTGATACTTTACTCTACTCTTGAACTGTTTGTTTGTTTGATTGGGGTTAAACGCTGGCCCAAGGGTATTTTATAATGTATATGACGGCATGCCAGCTACATGTAGCCTAATGGGTGGAGGAAACCCTTTTTGATGTCACTGGCACCATAAAAGATGAGACAGGATAAGGACAGGAAAGGAAAAGAAAGCATGAGACCTCAAAAAACAAATCAACTTCTTGATCCCCCTTACCTCAGAGACCACCAGGGCACCAGGAAGCTCCCATTTTGTAACCATTAAGTACTATCTAGCTTTTTAACGCAGACTAGAACTTTGGGACAAATAGGCAACATATCAAGCTTTCAGTTTCGTGCATTATTTTCAAGGCGGGAAACTCCTTTTTACAGAAAAGCATATTCCTTGGAAATCTGTGTGAATGTGTACAGTTTGTCAAAAATAATAAATAGAATTACATTTGATAGTAAAGATTTTAAAAAATCGTCATGTAGGTCGTGCGTATTCTTACAGCAGGTATTCGTTGATTGACAACCTCATAATTTGCTTCAATTTGATTCATATCACTACATAAAATGGAGCCTCTTTGTGACCAAGCTGGTTATATACATGTACTGTACCTGCAAAAGTTTTACCCAAATGGGAAGCTTCAACCCAAGCTCCCACTACTCTTGAAATAAAACTTATATTGTGAGAAACATATAACATAAAGTTTGATACTTTTAGCGAGAAACATTTATATCATGATATTTTATTTACTTACTTACTGCGGAATTTCCTATTTACTTCTCTATTTTAGCTCCATCAAGCTGTTGAATTGCACCGAGTAGTTTGATTCATAGGTTCTAGAGTTATTACTTTGTCAGGACAATAACACAGCATCTAGACTGGGTCAAACTATCCTATCTGTTAGAAGACAATCTAGCAAATTCCATTACCATAGAGCTCATACAATACAAGAATGGCCCAGATAAGACGGCTACAGTCCCAGATAGTTGGATACCAGCCGCAAAATCAATATATCAAAGAGCCTTTAATTTAATTGGAGCCTTGAAACGGTCTAAAGTTTGTAAGCTGAATCTATGATTGTGGAAGTTACCAAAATCCACGGGTATTTTGTCAAGGAAAACCTTATTGAGTGTTAGAGCTTAGACAGGTCATTACAGACAATAAAATACATAGTTTATAGGGCAGGTCGGCAGAGAAGTCAACTAATTGGGATAGCCTGGGAGGCAAAGCTGGCACCCATCCCAAACAAAACAGGCTACAATCAGACAGATTGAGGGGACATTCAATCAAGTTTGCCACCAATTGAACGCTTTCCCTCACCAACTAAACACACATGATGATTACAGCTGGTGCCAGACAGTATTGATCATAGCAGTCTTGTATTTAAATCCATACTATGAAAGTTATCCTCTTATTATATTGTTATAATATGGTTATTACACAATTGCCTTGTCCAGTATCACAAGACTATGTATCTGATCTTAGAACAATCATCCTGGACACTTTTTAAACAGCCCATTATGGATTTTAAAAATCCAATATCACTTTGACTTTTTGTTCATATACGAGTATACAAGTAAAAAATTAATAAGGTTATATTTGAAAAGCATTAGATTCATGGCTTTCAAAATTTAAAAACAGGATATCACACAGTGAAGTGTGAATACCATAAATATTGCTTGAGTGGTCGGAGTGATAAACCATGAGACACAAAGCGTTTAGTGGGTTATTGCTTCCACCATTTACAAAAGCAATATGATGGTATTCAAACTTTACTGTGTAATTTTCTTATTATTTATATCATCAATAAATTTGTAAAGAACACTATTTTTCCAAAATTTCAAAAGGAGACGAGTTCTGATTAGCATAACATTGTTTGAAACTGGATGTCAAATAAAATGATTATTCGTAACGTTGACGTAATAAAACATTTGACTGAATATCTACACACATGTAGCTATTAAATCTGTCCAGAGACTTTAACCATTCCATAGTGTCACTACTATACAACTTATTGTTCTTAATTACCTTGTTAAAGACTTGAAAGAGGCTCTCTGGGGTTGGTTTAGGTGCAGTTCCATACAAAGGAATCTTGTATTTCTTTAATTCTTCTTCAGTGCTTGGCCCTATGGCAACCACCTGCAATAAGAAGTATAAACAAGTCTGTTAGAGTGTTTAAAGTTTCTTCACCATTTTGGTCGGCGGTCATCAGATAGCAGGGGTCTATACACTGAATTGGCATTACAAACAGATAGTGTTTATTCTGCTGCTACTTGAGCCATTTGGCTGGCCTAGACAGTCTGTCTGGAGGTGATGTATCTATCTACCACAACGGCACCTTCTTTTACACGCTGGACAAAAACTGCTTACTATTATTATTTATGTAAATTGCCCTGTCTGTAATATGGTTGAGGAACAATCTAGATTCAATATTTGAGGAGAGGATGAACCCATTCGGGACGAGAACAACTCCATTAATCTAACAGCTCTAACAACCAAAAACACATTTAACATATACATCAAGATAAATTGTCTGATTGTTTGGAAATGTTCCTACCAGCTTTTTGTCTTGTTCTGAGGGCATTTACTATGATATATCCGGAACAAATTCATCCATTACCTAAACTGTGCCAACTTTTACATCCACAATCTTTGGGGAATCTAGTTTGCTTAGTCTTGGAGAGGAATACTCTAATAGCCAAATCTCGTTCCCACTTGTCTTTTGCCTAATGCACATATGACTCACCAAAAGACAAGTGATAATGGAGGCAGACAAGACAAACAAATCTTATGCAATCGATTTTATCTCAAGTTTTTGTTTAGGTTACTGCTGGCAGTATTATAAATTTCTGCTTTCTACAATGCCAGTATATCTTAACTGTTCTGCCAGCATATCACTTTCTATTTTCAATTTAAACAATACTGTCTTATCTAAGCAAACAAGGGGACGATTCCACAAAGCCATTTTTAAATCCACCTAAATTGTTTTTCATTTTTGACATTAAATATTTTTGATTTATTTTCGTGACATCACTAGGCACATGTTTATATTTATATTATATCTGTATGACATTTTGCACAAAGATTTCAACTAAATTGAGTTAGGTTTTTTGACCGAAATTTTGTCAGAATATCCAAGAAACCTAAATATAATTGACCAGCTTTCTTGGATATATTTTTAATAATATTTTGAGGGCTAAATAAGGCCTAGTATTACAAAATCCAGGCAAACTGCCCCCAAATTCAAATAGAGAAAAGGGTCCCTTTAATAACATCAATATAAAAGACACTTATTTAGCCTCAATTACCATTGAATTTAACATTGTAAAAAAGCGCCCTAAATTCAAATTGAAAAGAAGCCTGTTATTTTAGTAAAATTTCAAAAAAGTTCAAAATTCAAAATCTTGGGCATAAAAAAACAAAAGTGTGTAAATTTGCAGAGAAAAATACGTATTAAAAAAGGTTTGTGTTGCCCCTTAGTTCAGAGAGCACAGGGGCGGAGAATCGATTGGTTGCTTGTAGTGTAATGTTCAAGAGTATTTCACCTATATCACGGAGGAACAGCCTAATGGGTAAATAAAACCAATGAAACCAACATTGACATCACTGGCAACATCAAAGAAAGGACAGAGAAGGACATTAGAGGACAAGGGCATGAAGAAGAATGGGACAGTACAAGAAATCAGTTTCCTGATGCCCCTTAGCTCTAGGGTACAGGAAACTCTTATCGCCCACTACAGAAGTAGGAAAGTATGATCTTTAATTATACATGTATATATATATATGTTTAATCATACATAAACAACAATGACCTTACAAATTAGAGTCTCAGTAAACAGCTTTATCTTGTGGTGTTTTTGCCTCCCCAATCGTTATATCTCCTGAATAGGCTATGTGTACACATCCAGTAGCCTTTATCTATATTTTACCCTATACCATCAATTTGGTCTTCTTTTTATTATTATCTATTTTGTGTTTTGTGGAGTTTTTTTGCCACTAATTGTGGAATGCTAAGAATCTCAAAACATAAGTAGGTCAGGGCAAAATTTTCTGCACTAAAGAAACCGCAAGTTGTTTATCCATTTTAACTCATTAATTAAAGGTTTGGATTTAGTGTTAAAAGATTGATAAACCACAGATCAAAACTCAAATGTACCTATTTACTGCCTGTGCACTAAAGGCCATTACATACATTTTACTTTCTTGCTTTAAAATGACTATATTTGCTTTAAAATCTTAAGCATTGTATAAAAGAAGGAATTTTAAAATTGTTACGAAAAATTGTAGATAAATTCGTTCAGAATTTAGATGCAGGATGCATTTTGTTAATTTGTTGGCAAGTTTAAGTATAGTAAGGTATGAAGTGAAAAGTCAACTTAGTATTATTGAAATCCTGCAGTAAAGGTTCTTTTAGAAATTCTAAATATATATTTTTAATTAGATGACTATACACGACAGTAATTAAAAGGCACTATGGCAACTGCAAAAATCTATTTTCTGATAGCTTTTTTATATACTTTATTTCAACTGTCAATGCAAAACATACAATATACATAACCATGAAGGATAGACTATATTTTATAAATGAAGATTAAAAGGAATTGATGTTTAATATAAGTCTAACAAATATAAAATGATAACATAACTTTTAAAAGATCATGAAAATTGGAATTGCACTATTAAAGAAGACATCCTATCACTTTGCTTCTTTTTTTTTATTTTCAGATTTCTTGCTATTGTTTAATTTTCCTTTAACCAACAAAGTTTTAGGGGGAATTCACAAAAAGTCTGTTACTTCGTGATAACTTTAACTTCTTTATATATATTTATCTATTTCTCCTACAATTGTGTAAAAATGCAAAACTACATGTACACATACCTATTTTTTTTAGCAGCCATGTCAGTTGAAGCCTGAAAACGTTTTGTGGATTGGATCCAAATTGAGGTTCTTTATATAATAACTTACAAACTTTACACAGTTATAATTCATGTCAAACATCCATCTGGGTAAGATTTTTTTAAAATTATTTTTATTATTTTTTTTTAATATAATTTTTTCATTTTCCGTGTAATAATGTTTTAATTTTATTTTGATATACTTCAAACCAGTTTTAAACAAATCTTAATTCAGTGTCATAACAGCTGCCTTGGTTTAAGGGTATACATTTTATATACATTTAGCCGTAGCATTTGAGTTTCCAAAGCATGGTAACAAGAATTAAAACCTGAATATCAACTTTACTCAAAATATTACATTTTATCAAACAATAACTGTGACAGGCACTTCATATGGCTGCAGGGGATTTTTTATGATATGAAAAATGTTTTTTTTAAACTTAATGTGCTTTTCAACAAAGTTGGAGAGTATCTGGACCATACATTAAATGAGACATTCAGCGATAAAGCTTTTAACATGACTGGAAAGAACGTTAGAATATAATATATATAACTATTAAAAATTCTTTCTGGGTAAATCACTTTTTTTTTAAAATTTGCATAGAACAAACCCTTTTCTTTTTCTTCTAACACAGTTTTAAAAAAAATTGTTTTTCCAGAAAGAAAAAAAAAGATTTTTTTAGTTTTGTTTCTTGGCTTCTAAATGTTGATCCACTAATTTAACTTTGACTTAACATATATATCAAGCATAAATGACAGGCCTAATTCCTCATTTTTAGGTTAACCAAAAACCCTCATTAATTTGACATGTTGAAAAACAGAAAGTAGTATGTAATCAATTTATTAAGTTTAATTCAATTTTAAGATATACACTGATAAAGATAATTAGTTAACTACATACAAATTAGTTGAAGATAGCTTGAGTTAAATGATAGCATGTGTTGTTAGTGACTACATGAATCATAATAAGAAGGTGATAAAAACTAGGTAAACACACAAGTAACATGGCTGAAAGATTTCAGTTACACTTAGTCAATTTGTATAAAGGTTAAAAGTTAATACACGACTTCCCAGTTTGTTTGCTCATCATTTTATGCTTTGCTGAAAAGAATCTTAATAGATAATCAGGACACATTGTTGAGACAAATTGTACTGCATTTATTTTAACTGCATTAATAGTATGGATTTTTTAAAAATTGCGGTTTTACACTCTACTAAAGGTTATTTCACTCATAACAGCTCAATGGGTCAAAACTGCTTGCAACAAACAAACAACAGATACAAGGAAAACACATGCAAAAAATAACAAATTATAAAAAAAAAAAATGTTGAAAAGAGGCAAAATGTGGAAATTAATAGCAGAAGACACCACAATAAATCTGTCGTGTTGTGTCCCTTGGTTCAGAGTAGCAGGGTCTTATTCCAGAAAGCAGTTTTATACTGAAGTTAACTATTGCCATCACACAAGTCTGATAATTTCACATAATATCAGTAACTCTTTTACAGATATATCTTTTCAATATGGGACTTTCAAGTTATGACGTTACCACATTGGAGTGACGTCCCTTTGTTGTCACTTTATGGCAAAGGGGGGCAAACTGCCTATAGTTTAACATTGCCGGTTGTCAGTTTGCAGGAGAATATAGTTGTAAGATGCTAACTTTTGCAAAAACTAATATTTCTAGCAATAGACCTTCAACTTCATTATCATTTATTCCATAACCTGCAATATTCATGTATATACGGCCCACGTTAAAAATCGTGAATTGACCCCCTTTTCCATAAAGTGACAGCGTTATTTCGCAAATTAATGTTACTCTGTTGTCATAACGTCATAACTAGAAAGCCACGTATTGGGGAAATGCTTACAAACAGAATTTTAGTTTGTTTAAAAACTATATCATGACACAGATGCTCACTTTTACGAAAAATGAATGCGAATAAATTTGTTTACAAAATAACATGTGTGTGACGTCATAAGTAGGA
>JAVFBY010416489.1:0-14513 GCA_034781015.1 Tonicella lineata
TAATGAATGCTCCCCGCCACTCCAGCGAGAATGTCAAATAAGGAATAAGGAATAAGTAACTAACTTATCCTTGCCTTTCTTATCCTGTATCCTAAACGTTATAAAAAGAAAATATGAGAGCATACACACTTTTTTCATTGTAGTTGTAATAACCTCTCAATACCTGTGGACTTTAGTTTATTTCTATTTTAACACTAGAATCAGTGACAAGCTATGGCTTCTCCTAAAAAACAATAACTTAAAAATACACAGAGATTAAAAAATAGCAAATGGTATTTTTACTTAGTCATATTTACACTTTCAGACAATTTAATATAATAATAACAACAGAGCAACAAAAGTATGTTTTCAAAATACTACGCTTTTTAAACACAAAATTGTACAAAACGTTGAGTAATTTTATTCAAATTAAAATGTCATGATACTGATATAAAATATTCCAAACAGGAAGGTGTTTTTTTCTCTCTCTCATTTTTCTTTCTTTTTACTATCTACTTTTTTTTAGCAGTTTTAAAATATAAGTTTTAATTATCTTGTCTAAGAAAGAATTGCCAAAGAATAGTGAGAACTGCTTGTGGAATGAAACCACAGAAAACACCAAGTGAGTTTGTTATTTAAATTTGACTTATTGGTCCAATGAAAAAATAGCATTTGTATAAGGGTTTCTTTTCAACAATTAGGCCTACATGACGTGTAAATATATCCCTTTCGATAAATAGTTTTAGGAGAGAAGTGTAATTGACTTTGTTTGATTATTTTGTTGTTGTGCTGTAGGACAGATTTTAATTACTGTCTCTATGGTAACAATTATACAAGGCATATATTTTTTTTCAAAACTTGTTTCATATCTGTAATTTTGCCAAATGGACGTTGATATCGAATCTAATAAATAAACCAATTTGGTAAGATGTCACCCAAAAAATCTCTCCTCTGCTTTTAAAGGGCTTGGAACCTTCCATTGTATCATAGATGGAGTAATAGTATCAGTTTTCAATAACTGATTTATTTTTACATTTTATTATAATGTTGATATGAATTTTTTTTAAACTTAAATTTTGAAGTTTCAGAAGCAAATATAACTCTTCATCAATGATACAATAGGCAGCATTAAAATTTTTTATATACACATATATACAGGTTTCTCTTCATCCCTCCAATGAAACTAGCCACAATTGACGTATTAACAGTTACTTTTTCAGTCCCTTCCTGGCAACACCCCTAGCTTGTAGATTTTCCCTCCACTCCAAAAATGAAACAGCTTCTGTTTTTCCGCAGTAACGATAGCCCATATACTGCTGATGCACAGGTGGTGCCCTTTCCTCTCCACATTTGGAACATTTCCGAGGTTTGGAGATCCTTGGTTGTTTTGGTGGTATTGTGGAAAGGGTTAATTGTGGCTGTACAACAGCAGTATAAGGGGATTGTGGACGCACAACAGATTGCGGCTTAGGCATAATGGGAACAACATCTTTTCCTAAGTATGTCTTAAGCTTTCTGGTTTTCAGTTTTGCCATGCCTGCTGTGTCTGGAGCATCTGGAAACTGGAACTCGGGGCCCTGCCCAACAGTAAGCTTCTTGATTTTCTCCCTTGGGGGTGGGGCGCTGGTCCCACACATCGGTGCCTCAGGTAGGGAGATGCCTTGTAGAAGGATCTTTAAATCCTTCGCCTTGCCTTTCTTGTTATACCTGCAAAAATTAATAAATCCACAAGTAAATAATGACTGCATAGCATAATATTCTGTCTGTATAACAGCAATGTAATCTTATTGTCTATAATCATTTCATTGTCTTTATTGCAGTTTTCAAATTTGACATCTTTTATGACCAATACAAAATACAGTAACTTATTGTCTATTTTAACTTACACTACAATTACATGAATAAAATTTCTTTCAAACTATATTTCAATACTCTGCAAAACAACACAGGGAGAATAAAAGTGTCTCAAACAAAATTATACATACCACTGCTGAATAGTTTTGACATTAAGACTTGGTAACTGTATGTCTGTTTGGCTCATAACTCTTTGGTTTCCAATTATTAAAATCTGGATCCTGGAGTATGCATCTTTCATCAGGACCCATCGTGTTGTAGTTCTTTTTGTTGACTTGGACCTTCTGTCACTGGGGTATTCCTCCATAAGTTTTACCACAACTGCCTCAACATATCTGTTGCAGTCAGGCCAGTTAGCCCTGGTGGCATTTGGTCCTAAGATGGCTCTGTAAGCAGATAATTAAAGAATAAGCGTTAATATTATTGCTGTACCTGTACTGTACTGATGTGAATATCTTATTTCACATAACAAGATTTAATCTGGGACATTATAATATTGGGGAACAAACCAATACAACTTGACATAAAAATCAGGTTATTTGGTTTTAATGCATTGAAATTAAATGCCAAAATAACACCCTCAATCTTTGTTTTAGGTTTTTGTTTGTCATATGTTCAGTCTTTGAAAAATGCTCAGTCAGTATTGTCACTCATGTTTGTGTCACTATGACTTCACCAAAGGTATTACAGCTCTAAGAAGAAAAATTTGAAATCCTCAGAAAATTATTCTGCTTTTACCTTTCAATGCTAGTGACGCCTAATGTAACTTTTTTTTTCGGGCTTTTAAATCTTCCATGTCCTGGGGATGCAGCAACCCTAAGTGGAAATTTGGTTCTGCTTTTGTCATAGTCTGACAAGCCAGCCCAGAGATCAATTATTTGCAGTGCCTGTGCAGTGGAAAGTGGAGAAAGCTGATCTCTTACATCCACCAGAAAACTGGCAAGCTTAAGGACGCTCATGTATCCAGGGACATTGTCTGGGCCAAGGTCACACTGCAGAGATAAACAAAATACGTTGAAAGCATACTAGCAATAGGGCTGTACCAATATATCACAAAACATTGGACAACATTATACAAAATAAAATTACAATAACATTTTTTTGTAGTTCAACATAAGTGTTAATTTTGCATTTTTTTAATAGTGTTAAATATACAGTAAAATTCAACCAGGCTATAATATCAAGTGCTAGGTTATTTTAAACATCATTTAAATATGAAGACAACAGGGGGAAATACTCCGAAATAGCCATAGTCACAGAAAAGTGAATAGCCGAAAATCAGATTTGAAAGTGGACTACTGCTATCATTCCAAGGGGTATTTTATTTTCAGACCTTGCTATTTAAGGACTACGGTCGGGTTTTTTTTTCAGACACAACAGTATGTGTGAGGGAAGGTTTATGCTCTGAGCTAATAGCTAAGATTACTGTCTTTGTTCCTCGTGGTCTTCATATGTCAGGTTTGTTTGTTTTATAGAGCTTTAACACTGTGCTCAGGGGTATTTCATCTATATGATGGTATGCCAGCCAAATAGGATGAAACCATCCTTGATGTCGTTGGCAACATAAAAGAAAAGACAGGACAATGACAGGAGATAATAAAAGGAAATCACAACACACAAAAAAACTTACTTTTTGATGTCCCTTTTAAACTCTGTCAATCATAAAATAAGTAATAAAAGTGACATAATCCATGTATACCATATTGACTTACATCATCTGTAAACTGATCATCTGACTGTATAGAATCCAAATCTTCTGTAAGCTGGTGTACTTGACCTATAAACAAAATTCATATTCACAATGAACTTTTAACAACAGTAGTAACATATATGTTATGTAAATGGAACTCAAAATGTTTCAAACCAAAAGGATGTTTGTTTGGGTGGTCCTTAACTCTAAGTAGGCCTTTAATATTATTTAACATTAATAGAACCATGAGACATTTCTTTTACTGCAAAGAAAACACACATCAAAGTCAATGTCAGCTTACTCTATGTTCATTGTCATCCATTATAGCTGCTTTATGCAAACATATTGACACACAAAAAAAACAAAACAAAGATGCTGTAGTAAAATTACACTTTGTTTTATTTAAGAGATAAAAAATCCGCTCCTAATGCTTTGCCATACTTTATTACTGTTAAAGTTAAAACTCACTTGTAGTTTTAGCAGGTTGTGGTAAGTTTACTGCCTGTTCCATAGGGAGGACATCTGACTGAAAACCTACTGAAATGAAGAAAATATTTTAGAGTGATTTAATTCATAAAAGCACATCAGTTATGATCCCAAATGCACATACATGTACTTGTAAACACAAAATCCTAAAAAGCCAATGTTAATTATAATTAGAATGTTGTACATCCTTTTCAGAAAGATGGACATTGCAATGATATAATATCTATGGTATAATATGCAGATGGTATTAAAAACTCACCTGGAGCTAATGATCTGTACTCATCATCACCAGGAATGTGAAGGATTGGTCGAGTTGCTGGACTAGCCATTGGTACATTCACTTTTATTGGAGTTGCCGGGTCCAACATGGGCACTGTGACGTCCTTCACCAAAGTTGCTTCCACAAACCCTTCATCTTCTTCTTCCTCTTCAGCATCACCAGTACCAGCCTCCATAGATTCTGCTGTCTGTGCATAGTTCAGTCCTTCTCCCGATGACTGAGAAAATAGATATTCCAGCCCAAGAAGTTCCCCTGTAGACCGTAAAAAACATTCTGATATAATGTTTCAGCAATTTTAAGTTTATTTTTTTTAAGTGTTGGTGGGTGGGATTTAGGCATGGCTGTGTATTGCATTAATATTGTATCATACTTTGTAAATTGTTTCCATGTCTCCAATATTTGTTTTGTTTTGTTACTAACTATTTTTGCTTAGACTTGTTTAAGTCACTGTTTGCCTATATAAATCATTACACATATTATGTCAATAAAACAAACATGTATTTCTCTATTGATACATGTAAGCGAAAAAATCTGCGAAACCGCTTTAGCAATTGAATATGCAGTTTAGCTCAGTAAATCTACATTTTGTGTAGTCTTTTTTCTTTATATACATACATATATATTTATAAATAACCTAATTGAAAGGTTGATGAGCACAACAGCAGCAGAAACCTCTCACCAACCACCTGCTTTAAATTATCATTAAAGAATGTGCATGTGAAAATAAGTCTACAAAGACAATTACATCTATACCTGTGTGCTTTTTAGGTGGAGTATAATACGGACACATATCTTTGCCAAGCACCTCTGTGGCAAGTCTTTTTACAGCTTGCTGAAGGGGTCCATCATAGGAGAGGGGACCAGTTCTTAGACCTGCAGTGATGGCATCTCTCTTACGATCTTCGTTCCAACGATAAACTCCATCAAGAAGGTATACCTGGAAATTAACATCGCTGGCTAATGTCCCTGAAACAAAAATTAAAATGAAAGTCAGCTGTTGTTAGATAGTCTAAAGATAGTTCTCCTAAGAACTGTAAATATCAAGGAAACATACATGTAGTTGACATAATAAGTGTCTAAAATTAAATAAAAATATCATTCAAATTTTATGCTATTAATTCAAAGGCCAAAAAGAATTAGAATTTCCTTCAATTGTTATATTGTACTACCATTCAGCAACACCTTTGTCATGACTTATGTACACGCATTATTTTGCATCACAATATGACATTGCTGACAGGCCAAATAATACAAAAGCAACATATCAGAAACAAATGGACAGAGGAATATGAATGCTGTGAATACTACAAAAGTAATGGTGATAAAAATTATTCCATTCAACACTTTGTGCCTTGGGGTCATCATTTTTAGTCACATTTATGATATTCTTACCCAACTATACAAAATTTTTACATTTACCTGGTATAAATCTTGCCATGTGCAAATGGAAAGATTCCAGACTGGTTGAACCTCTAGCACATCTGTATGTAGGCAGCGCCACACCTCCCTTCATGAGTGTCCCCACTCGTGTGTAGAGTGAGACACCCTCAGGGTCCTGGATGCAACCAACGTGCCTACTTTGCTGTATCCAAATGTCCTGCATTTTGAGGCTGTCAATGAGTGGAACACCCAAGATGTCGAGGCCATTATCACCATCCATCGACTTGATCAGGTTGCTGATAAGGTGTGTTGTTTCCTCAACACCTCGAGTGACTCTACGGCAGTGCAGGGCTAGCTCATCTCTGCTGATGGCACGGGCAACATCTCCATTGCTAGGATTAGAAATGTGCTGCTTCAGCATCTGTGAGCGTTTTGCTGTTTTAAGCAAAGCAACATCATCTTCCTCCCAGCGAAATATGGCATGGCTTAAACGTCCCATGAACACACCATAGAGTTGGTGAGCATCTGTTGTGCAACCCACTGAGAGACGCCTCATGAAATGCCAGATATCAAGTCTAGAATTCAAACAGACAACAAATATAAAACAATCAGTAGATGTTAAAAGAAATCTCTTGAAGCTATACAAATGGTTTTGTTTTTAAGCCTTTTTTTGCACCATGATGTTTAAATGTATATAAAATATATGAGTGAATATATTTTACTAAATGTTATTTCCCTTCCCTCACATGAAAGAAGAAAAATGTTGTCTAAACTGTGCCAAAAACAATAAATAATTTGGAACAATTGCTGTGTTGCCATATTACACACTCCCCAGGGGCACCCACAGTTCTCCCACTATGACGCAATGAACTGAGGCTTATAGGCAGAAACAATAGATCTCGTCAAATTTGCAAACATAGAACTATCAGTATTATTTAATTTTACTTCCCATTCTTACCTAACACAAAGAAAAGGCCAATCTGGAAAATATTTTCCCAAAGTGGAACTTCCACAGCAGTCTCTGTCGACATAGAGGAGATGGGGCGGAGGTACATTACCACTTTTGTAGCGACTGATGACGCCATCAATCATGCTTTTTAGCCCCACCCCCTCGTCTGCGGTAAGAACGGTCATCAGTATCTGACCGTGTTCGTTCCCAACATTTGTGGCCCACATGGCAGTTTTGGCACTCTTTCCTGAAAGCAAAGGACAGTACACACATCTGCATTATGTCTCAATAAATAAATGCTTTTTTTTTTTATCTTTTACGGTTTTGAATATTTCCAATCTGTTTTGCAAAGAACTGTCTTAGAGCAAAGTTGAAAAGATATAAGGTACCTAGTGAAATAATTAATACTAAAATAAATAAATTAATTAATTTAAATATTGATTTCCATTTCGTTTGCAGAATTTGGTAATAAAATTTGATAGCATTTCATAAAATGAAAGAATATAAGCAAGATTTACACCTGCACCTGAATAAACCATACAAAAGCTCAAATGTTTATGAAGCTTTTCGCAGACTCTTACCTGCAAGTTTCTTGTTTATTTTTTGGGTTGAATCAATTTTAAGGACACACCCAAACTGTGGTGTGATGCAGGCTTTGATGTAATCTAGTCGCAGCAGCACATCAAGTTGGTACACTTTCATTAGCCAGCGATGTCCAGGTATTGGTACCATCTCTGGTGGGTCCTCAAACTGGGTAGCTACCAAAAGACCTGTCTCTGATGCAGTCTTAAATTTTCGACATTCAGTCAAATAGTGATGACAGTGACGCAAATAATTGTCCCCATGCTCCTCTCCAAGCTGCTTGCAAACCATGCTGCTGCTGTTACCAAGGCCACGGTTTCGCAGCAGTGTCGCAACTTTCCGGTCACAAGCAAGCCTGGCTGTGAGTATGCAAGGAAGCAACATTTGACGGTCGCTGTCTAACTGACTGATGATATTGTGTGCCCATGATATAACCTGTACAGGACAAATCACAATATATACTTTGTATATAATTTGTATAATATCATTATATTACTGTATTCAAAGTTTTTTTTCCCATTTCACCTGATAAACACCTCCAAGTATTCACTAGCAAAATAATTACAGCATTTAAATCCTGTTTACACCAATGACCAAGTGAATATTTCATCCTTCAGTTAAATAAAAAAGAGTTCAGCTCATTTTATGTAAGAACAAAGTGAATATTTTTATCAACATCTGTCAATTTTGAACATTTACATATATCTGTAAGCTCAGTATAAAAAACTAAAATACTGCTAAGCTACACACTATGAATTAGCGCCCAGGCTACTAGATATTTACCCCCCCCCCCCCCCTCAACCCCACCCTCATTCTAAATATGTGTTATCTTTATTTATAGTTGTATACCTATAAAACCTACCCTTCTACTGCATGAAGAACATTGAAGATATTCTGCTGCAAGTATGTAATGGCAATCAAGATCCAGTACCAGTCTGGTCTTTTGGTACATGCCAGACTTGGTTAAGACCCCTTTACACCTTCCATTCTCATCATTGTGTGGACACAGGAAACGAACACCCCAGATGTTGACAGGCATCCATAGAAACATGTGATGTGCGAAGTACCTGTCAACTTTGTTCCTGATGCTGGGTGAAACACTTGGTGGAGGAGGAGAGTGCCAGAGCTTATACAATTGCTCAGACCGAAATTCAATTCGGTTAGTGTTAGGGTTCCTCTTAAAAAAGACTTTCGAAACCCATTGGTGATCTACTTTAGGCAAAGTAGCTTTCCAGCCCTGATAAATTAGAGCATCTGAAGAATGGGTTTGTGATGGAGGATCAGTGGAGATGTTCTGGGGAGGAAGGTTCAAGGCAGGGCTCTGGGGAGGAGGGTCCAAGACAAGGCTCTGGGGAGGAGGGTCCAAGACAAGGCTCTGGGGAGGAGGGCCCAAGACAAGGCTCTGGGGAGGAGGGCCCAAGACAAGGCTCTGGGGAGGAGGGTCCAAGACAAGGCTATGGGGAGGAGGGTCCAAGACAAGGCTCTGGGGAGGAGGATCTGAAACAGAGAACTTCAAGTAAAATAAATAGTACCAGAATATGACTGAGGTTATTTATCTGGGGTTAGTTAGTTTTATTTAAATTCCACAAAAACAAAAGCTAAAGGTGAACAAAAAACTGCTACATATATCCCATGTTAAGAAAAGGAAAAGTACAATAGAAAGTTTATAAAACTTATTATTTCTTAACTTAAATAATCTTTTTAAAAAATTAGCAAAAAATTTGCGATATTAAATAGGGTTTAAAAGTTTAAAACTAGGCTATTTTTAACTTGTACTTGTATTTTTAGTCCAGTGTAACCATTTAATTAAATATGTATCTATTCATTAATTAAAAAGTATAATCTTTATAATCTTGTCACTTTCTTTTATAAATGTTAAATAATGGGAAGCGAGTTTCAGAACACATTGTATTTAACATACTTTAACTGATAAATAAACATTTATTTCAATCAGGAAATAAGGAGGCTAAATCACCAGAGGACAGTCAAGACAGGCCGACAAAGAGATAGGGCTGTTGGGAACATATGCATGTATATTTAGTATAATAGAAAGCTAAAGATGTTTAAAGTCCATCACCTTACTTCTAATAGGCCCAATTTATTATCAGACATATATTCTTATTTGACCGTACAATACACATCACAACAGAGACCGAAAATACCCATACAGAGTTAATTTTAAATTATTTGTTCACAAGGTTTTTTATCAAGAAAACAACAAATATATATAAACATATTTTCAAAAATGATGCCACTAATGTGAAGCATATTTATTAAGATTATAGGTGTTATTACATTATGTGCTTTTCTCCATGTGTATTAATAGTTTTATCGGATTATGAAGTTACGACATCAGAGTAACTTCCCTTTGCCAAATGACATTTTCACTTTTCGGCAAAGGGGGACACATTCGCCAGGTTTAACATGGGCGGTATATATGATATTATAGATTATGGAATAAATGATGAAATGTGTTTACCTATTGGTAGAAATGTTTTGTTTTTTTTGCAAAAGTTACCATTTCACATTTATATATTTCCCTCCCCCCCCCCCCCCTTCCTGCCATATAGTGTTCTCACTCTGATAACTTAACATCATAACTCGAGAGTCCCATATGGGTAAGTATGGAGACTTCGGCACAACCACATAAATATATGAAAGTTTTGTATGAAAAATGCAAATGGTAAAAAGCATGATGCATTATTTATGATGGAGTACGTTTGTGGGTTATTGTGTGTTCATTTATACATCCATTCTTCATACAGGCAGAAGCATATACAGTGCATAATTATAGATACATATTCCACCACTTTTGCAAATTGAGCACAAGCTAAGACAACATACAATTCCTTACCTCAAATCAACCTGTTGATATCACAAAAGAATTATTATTAAAATGTAATCTTCAGAGTATGTGTTTGTTGTAGATTTACTACATTATTACATTACATGTAATCGTTATGATTACTTGACTTAAATAACATTGTTAAGCGTATTATTAAAAGATTTAATTTAAAAAAATATATATCTAAGATGAAACAAAAAATCCAGAAAAAATATAAATGTGATCAAGTGTAAAGTTAATCGTGGCATGGCTGCCCAATTTGATGGAAACCTACACGTGGTTGGTTGGAATTAATTTAATTTAGTTAAAATTATGAGGAATAAGCTTTTACTCAATTCATCCGTTTTACTTCTTGTTATCTTAAAAAACAATGTTTTACTGAACAAATTCGCTTACCTGATATTCCAGTTGACTCAAATTGTTCAAGAAAGGCAACGAGCTGTTGGTCATCAAGTGTTGAACATCCTGGCAATAAAGAAAATAACGTTATTGTGAAAACATAATATATATGTAACAGATTGGAACATAATTTTTTATTTTTTTATTGATCACCCTCCCTGTACCAGTGCAAAGCTACTTTTAAAAAAAAAACAAAAAAAAAACATGTGCTTGGTTTTTTTTAGTAAAACACAATGTTTGATGATCAATTACATTTCAAATAAGATATTATTAGTCATCAGATATCAGGATTAAAAAACTTCTTTAAGGATACTTAACGGCTACTTAAAGATATCCTTAATAATACTTACCTGGTTTCACTTCCTCTGTTACCATAGGTTCTGCAGTCGTTCGGGTTTTGAGAATATCTAGGAAAAATACAACTGCGTATTAAGAATACTTTCTAATAAATAAATAAATGATTCCATTTCTTCTGGCACATAAAAATGGGGGTCATTTTCTGTCCCCTGACAGACTTTTTCAAGATGTCACTCCAGAAGGGGCTCTGACCTCCACCTGACATATTGAAATATATATTCATTGGTGTTACTACTCCTTCTGGCACTGTACCTGAACACTTCAGGTTTGGTTGGACCAGCAAAACCGTGCGGGTAAAGCTAGTAGTTATATAAAATAAAACCATCTAATACGATTTGGTAACCAATACTAGCTTATGAGCAGTACTCACTAGGCTTAATTTTAGCTGGTGAAGAAAGCTTGTGGACTTTATGCTGAAGCACAATGGAGGGCAACTGTCTTCTTCCAACAAGAAGTGTCTTATATCGTGATGTGCTTTCAGTGGCTGGACTTTCAACGGCTGGAGTTTTGACCTGTTTTCCTTGTTTCATGTGAACAATCCGTCTTCCCTCCTCAAACATGTGTACATATTCCTAAAAGAAAAATGTATGCAAATTAACTTTAAACCAGTCTGCAAAAATTAATTTAAAACTTCAGTAACCTAGTTTGAAACTATAAAGTGATTGTTTTGAAAGATTATGATATTGTATATATGCGACCCGTTATAGCCAAATGAGTCGCAAGTCGCAAAGCTATAAATTATGCTACAGGCGATACAAGCTTAAAATGTGTGAAATGTTTAGTTTTTGTTTTTTACCATATTATCTTTTCTTTAAAATGATTTCTAAACAAATAATTATATAACTATATGACAGCGTGTCAGTGTGATGGGTGAAGGAAACCACCTTTGACGTCACTGGCTGCATAAAAGACACTGCAAGGGTAAGACATGGACAGGACATCCCAAAAAATGGACTCCCTGCAAGCACCAGGGCTCAGCAAGCTTCAGGACATGAGAAGTTCCTACCAACAATGGGTTCTTTCAGACAGTCTGCAATAATATTTACATATCTAATTTTATAGAGATAAACAGGGGATCGAACCAGAGACCTTTGGCTTACATGACCAACGCTCTACCACCTTTGGCTTACAGGACCAACGCTCTACCGACTGAGCTATAGATGACGTTGATAAAGCTATTTCAAAGTTCACCCAACACTGATATACATGTCACAGTTGCACACCATGGCAGCTGCCAAAATGTGAAAGGCAAAAATTGTTTTCCTCCTTCATGGATTTTTAAGAATTTAAATGATTGATTCATCGGCATATTTGAGTATTTAAAGAGGTACATGTAACTTGTCAACTGACATTTGGGTAATTGCAGCTAGGAGCATCCTTTTAATAAAAGCTAGTTTTCATACCTTCAATGAGCTTTTGTATTTTCTTTGATGTACTCCTGATGAATCTGGTTTCCCTTCATCCTCAATTATTTTTCCAACTAACCACCCTACATACCCGGGAACATTTTCTAACAGCCAACGAAAACACTTTCCCCTGTATTTCCCACTTTGAAGAATATACTCTCCTAAAATATACAACAATATGTGGAACTTATAATTTTACTAAAATTATTACATAAATACAATTTTAATAAATCATTATTTTGACTTACTTTAAAAGCACCTATATTTATCCACGGAAATACATGTGACTCTTTTAACATGTATATCAGGGAAAACAGGCAGACAATTCGCACACATCCTTACAGAACACAAACAATCAGTGACACTGGTAGGTATCTTTTCAGCAGTGGAAGACCACCAAATACTAAGACAGGCCATATTATTTCATGGGAAAATGTAAAAGTGCTAATTTCTGGGGGAAAATGTGTGCTAGGAAGATTTGATGCATGTTGTATAAAAAGTACTACATGAATAGCAAGTGTTTGGACGTATTGATCCTATATAGAATCTGTCAATGAATTTTTAACCCGAAAATTAGCGGTCGCGAGGAATTTTACATTTTTTCCAGGGGTGGTTACCTGCCCTTTACCTGGACTGTATTCACTTTAATATACCTTTGTATGATATAATCTTGTGCATTATGTATATATCGTTGTTTTATGCTTATAAAGGTAGACTGATCTAGCTTCATATAGGTGTATGATTGATTTTTCTCTATTAAGGTGCACTATTGGCTTTATAATAATTTCTTCTACATTAAACACCACGTGTCGTCAAAGATTACACAACGACTGATTGTCTGAAGATGACAAGTAATGCAAGAAAGCGTGTTATCTTGACTTCACTTTGTGTTATGCCAAGACAAAACTATAGAAAGTAAAATCATGCACCTTAATATCTAGCCAACTGAGTACAGACAGTATTTTGATAAAGTGTGGAGACTAGAACACACAAAAACTCGCAGTGGGCTTATCATTTCTGGTTTGTGTTTTATCAAAAGCTAGGGAGTTTTTATATCAAGTGTCAGAGTAAAAGGTTTTTTATTATGAAAACATGAAGTTTACAAACCTAGGATGTCTTTTTTATCAGACAAATCTCCCTGTCTGGCCTTCACTCTTGCCCTGGCTTCTGTGTCAACTGCTGCAGCACTAAGTGGTGGTGACCATGCCACACGAGTAGCAGCTAACCGTTTACTTTCCTGAGAATCAGTGAGGAGGAGATCTCCTACACTATTCTTTCGAAAAGATGGGTAGATAGGGCCTGGCATTATGATGCAAACTGAAAGTCAATAAAAAATGTAAATAGTAACAAATAAATATAAACTACAATTTGATGTATGGAAGTAGTTCTTAAAATCCAGTTAAATCAATATGTATTTTTGCAGTCAATAATGACTGAAAGAAATAGGTCAAATTGGTGGTAAAGACTAACTGTATACTGTACATTGTAAGTACACACATTTTGGATCTAGTAAGTATTTCAAACGAAATTTTATTCAGTTTTGTGTCCATTTAATTGGGGTGTTTTAGGGTCTGTTCGGTTTCTCAGACATAGATGGTTGTAGGTCATTTTTCACAGGTTATTGCATATTACTTTGGTTGAGCTCCTTGTACATGAAAATGATCCTCTGATGTTTGAATTATTACTTTCAACAGTCATAGACTAACACGGTTATATCTTAGATTGATCTATGGCTAGGGACCTGCTGATCAGCCTACAAGTTATAACACACAAAAAATAGGAATCTTAATGCAGCCAATGTGTTTATCTTTTACGTCTGTCACATGCTATTTTAAGCTATAATACATGATAATAAAGTCATTTGTTCACCTTAATATGTTTCAGTTTAATACATACTATTTTAAATTCATCATTGGGCAACTGGGTAGGTCATCAAGACCTGGCACAGGGTCAGAAATATTACCTAACCTATGTTTGCCCAGGCCTGCCTCTCATAAAGATATGAATGCTACAGTGACCAAAAGTTCAATTTCTGGGAAAACAATGAATGCATTGACTGGACGGATGTGTCAGATCTTGCCATAGGATATATACATATACTGTCAGGCATGGGGTACAGACATCCCCCCCCCTCCTGTCACCCCCCCCCCCCCCTTCCATTTCCCCCCTCTAATATTTAAAGGCGCACTAACCTCTAAATGGGCTAGAACTCTTTACAAAATGAAAATCCCCCCCCCCCCTCCCTTCCATTTCCCCCCTCTACTATTTAAAGGCGCACTAACCTCTAAATGGGCTAGAACTCTTTA
>JAVFBY010416600.1:0-14512 GCA_034781015.1 Tonicella lineata
CTAAGCAGGTCCACTGGGGGATCGAACCCGTGCGGTACATCGAAGGAGGATCGGTAATCACGCCAGTCAGACGCTCTGAACACCAACCCACGGCGAAGGCCCTCCAAGAAATGTAAGGTTAAAAATCCCTCCCATTTGTTAACATATGAAATATGATTTGTTAGGATGGATTGTTTTTAAACATTGTTGCTATGTTAGGTGGCTTATGTCCCGGGATATAAAGAGCCGGTAGCGGGTGCTTGGGTTGGAGCTTCCTGATGCTCTTGGGCGTCAGGAAGTAGGGTTTTATTGTGGTGTCATTTTTTGTTCCTTTTTTGTCTTGTCTTTGATGTTGTCAGTGACGTGAATGGTGGTTACCTCCACCCATGGGTCTGGCACGCTGTCATAGGTGAAATACCTCTGAGTACAAGGTTAAACATCAATCAACAATAAAGGCAATATATAGTTTTAATGTTTAGATATTATATTAATATATTACCTCTGGTGATATATTTGCTGAAGTATCCGAGAGAGATGTGGGCGAAGGACTGGCAGCTGGAGATAGAATTGTGTCAATGCCTCGGGTTGGGAACACGGATGACTGACTGACTGGGGGCTTGGACTGACGTTGAGTTGGAATATCTTTTAAAGCCGCAATTGAATGTTTTAGTTCCGTCACTAATTCAGGTAGACCTAAAGTAAAAGAAATACAACATATTTTGTTTACATTTATTGTTCACCATGGTGATCACTTTTGTTAGCTTACTATATTATAATAACCTGAAATAATATAACAGACAAAAGTTTAAAGTACATACTCTGAAGTGAGTTAACGTCTGTACTTGACGTTCTACGTGTGTGTTAAGGTTATATACTTGTTTGTTTGTGATAGGATTTTACAGGACGGAAATCTTGATGACAAATCAGCGTAATATTAGCTATATCACTGGATACAGGATTGTTTGTTTGGTTGATTGATAGTTTGACACAGTGCTTACATAAGGCTATTTCACTCATGTTACGCATGTTTGTCTATCTATTTTGTTACATCCTAGTCTTTGATTTAATAGTAGCGACATAGGCCCCATTGTACGTAAGTGACCGAAGGTCCCAGGTTTGATCCCCGCTAGAGGCATGTCAAATTTTCTTTCCCTACATTCATAAAATAAATTACTAACATACAGCTGAAAATGATTTAGTAAATACAATAATATGCATTCAAGCCTACCATTTTGGGCGAGAAGGGAGGACTTCAGCAGTTCGTTTTCTTTCTTCAGTCTTTGAACTTCATTTTGCAAGTTTCTGATGGTACCAGCCTGTTGGTCACAGTTTATGCATTCGTCTCCTGCTTCAGCAGTATACAAATCGTCCTACAAATGGATAAAATAGATATTAAAAGAACACTACTAGAATGGACAGCAGCATTTGGTAACAACACAACAGTGAGCAAGCCAACAGAGATTGAACATTTTTTTTAGAATTTAGTAACAACATATCAGGACATTATCAGGAAATCGATTCAGATTAATGGGGAGTCGTTAGATTACATTTGCTCCTTCGACAATGTCACATGTATAAGTATCTTAAAATAGGTACCGTAGTGAACATATTAAGGGGTCAAAACTAACCTGAACCATCTTCATTCTAGTTTGTTTGAGTTTCTGTAGAATGGTGGCCGATTCATTTTGTCTCACAGATTTAATGACCTTTGATTGTTTCCTAGGTGGTTCGTTGATTTCCTAAAAATAAAACAAATTAGTATGTGAGTTGAGTACTCAATACAATTAACTATACATGCCATTTTATTTTAAATTTTACAACTACATCAGTCATTCCCAAATATAATGTGGGATAAATGTTTTACCTGAAAGAAATTCAGATTACAACAAAAATATTAATCATACAAAACAGATTTAATACATACTTCCTCCTCATTGTCAGAGTGAGACTCCTGGTCAAGTAAGCGCCTGGACCTCATACGACAACCCCGGCCACGAGGGGTCTCTATTCCATTCATCATATTGCTTCTCAGCTTTTCAAAGTCGACCAGCTCGTCTGTCAATATCTTGTGCAAGATTTTGTGCAGCTCTGCCTTGTCATCTGAAATTATGAAGTTCCCATATAAATACCAATTTCAATTAATAATACTTGAAATTCACGAGAATAATAGAGACAAATAACTCCACTTGTTACTACTAGCAAGCGATCATTTCATCTTTTATTTCACTTTTAGTGAGAAATGCAGATAACATTTAGTTAACTTGCTCTTTCCCAAAAATATGGTTTATGCACTAAAATAAATATGACTATAGCGATATTTACGATAAACTATCTATGGAATTGAAGTCCAGGGGTTGAAATATTTGGGTTTTAGGAGCCAATTGAAGCATTTTTGATTGGCACCTAAAAATTCTCTAACTTCTCAATTCAAAAGCATTGTTTAGGGGCCAAATCTGAAAGACTTTTGTCTATTGGCTCTTACATAGTACAACAAGGTTATATAGTTGCTGTTGTTCATAATTACCAACGATTCAACACGATGACTAGATGTAAATACGTATACATGATAGACCTGCCTCACAGGATGTTATGGTGTTAAGATGTTATGGAATTGGGTCATTGTCCGCCTTCTTAAAAGATTGCTTTTTATGGCAAAAGGGCCACACATGTACTGCTGAGAACAAGTGGTCGTGTTACGAATCCTAGGCCTACTTATCCTCAAGTGATCAACGAAGAAAACGATATGGTTTTAATCAAGACAAGGCCATACAGTTTGTACAGTTTAAGGTCAGTTTATCCACACAGGTTAGAGGACTCATACTGCTGTGCATAGGCATAGCTAAAATACATGGTGGCTAGCGATGCCGTGATAGGCCTACACTGTCACACACTGTCTATTGGTCTAGTCATAATATGACGTTTTTTTTTTTTTAATTTCTGATATTTAAAGCATCATAGTCCCCGCCAAATACATTAACCTAACATATACAGTATTCATAACTAAATAAAATAAATAGGAGAGAGAGACTTACTTCCAAACATCACCACTTGGGTACAAAATGGTTTTGACGCTGGTTTTCCGCGAATCTTGACTGGCCAGTTGACTACCACGTCTCGATTGAAGTCGAAGTTTTGGTTGCCTACCGGCTGTAGAGCTTCGATGTCCTCTATCCAACAAGTCTCGCCGACTTCCATTTCACCACGATCCACAAACTCGAAAATGGCATACTCCATTGTAAAGATATTAAATAAGTAAACAGGTGCGATAATTGACGGTTTGAAGAGAACAAAATGTTTGCCATCGTTGGAAAATAGCCTGCTTTATATGTCCCAGTCAGACAACTAATCCGTCGAAGTCTTGCTGTGTTGTTACTCAGATCCAAAATGGCGGTTTTCCCTCAGAAGTTACCCGGATGTGACCTTGGTTGATGATTGGTCGGTTTTGATCAGGTGATTAAACTTACGAGTTAAGTCCTAGTTTCTAAAGATGTGGTGCGAATAAAATTCATTTGAAAGACTGCGATTTTACACAAATCAAAATGTATCTTATTCTTCTTTTTTATTAAAATAAAAACTGAAATAAACCAGATATTATGTTACGAAAGGGTATTTATCGGATTAGAAAATGTATTTTCAACAAACAAAAAATCATTTGTCAATACTGAAAGTAAAAAACAATAAAGTTTCGACGTACCTGTATTTATATTTTTTGCAATATGCGTGTTATGTAGCGTTAAAAATAAATTTAGACTCTCGTTATCACATATAGGCCTATTTGTTCTCGCTTACACAGAATTGGAAAAAAGCGTCCATAATAAAGTCACTGTTAAAAAGTGTTGATAGTTGTTCACAAAGTATGTACAAAGTTGAACGGTCTTTGAATATATTTCGTGAACAAAATAGGCCTATCAGTGACTGTAGGCCTATTCCAGATTTATCTATTTCACAAAATTACGAATATCGGCCTGTACTTGTTTTGTTTTTTTTCTTCTTATTTTCCCCTCTCCCCATTTCTTTGCTTTTTAAAAATAGAGTTATATTTGGTAAATGTTTTTGTGCGTAAACTAAACACAGCATCCAGTTATTCATACACATTATACAGACAGACCTATAACAATTATTACAAATACACTTGTGTTTTTGCTAGCATTCGATATCAACATACATTTTTTGTGGATTTATTTTGATGCAACATTCATTTAAATTACCAACATATTAATAGAACAAAACAGCATGCCCCGAAATGATTGTTTAAAGCAGCCCTTATTTAACGCACACTTGGGGTTAAAGGTCTTAGCTAATCCATGGGCTACAGCATACAGGGGGGGCTGTATATACACCATCTTTGACGTTTGTTATATCGGTAAATGAACACGTGTGACATTTACTCAACTTTACTTTGAAGAAAGCTTATCTCGGCACTTACAAAAAACTCCCTTTAAGAATTTTCTTTAATTTTTTATGCTGGAAACTGGCTTGAATAAAAATAAGAAGATTAAATAATTAATTTTACATAAAAAAAAATAACTCAGCCGCCAAAATGTTTGTGGAAAGAAAACAACCGAGCCTCGATCGTACATTTTAGTTTTAGAAGTAAGCCTTTCAAAATATCAATTCTTTTTTAAAGGAAGAGTTTTACTTTTGAACCGACGACACTATGTTATTTTATGATTGTATTGTTTTTGGTCAGGTGTTTAGATAGACTAGTTATGCCCTGTATATAGTTTCTCAAGATATGGAGCAAATAAAATGAATTTGAATGACTGCGATGCTACACAAATATATCTTTTTTAAAAAGCAAAAACAGAAATAAGCAACATATTGTAGAATACCATCATGTATTTTCAAAAGACAAAAAATCGTTTGTAAATTGTTAAGTCAAAAACTATAAATTTTCTATGCATTTTTTTTGTAGCAATATAGGCCTACGCCTTACATTGCGTTGAAAACTAAGGCTTATACCGTTAATCACCACTTTTTGTTCCCTTTTGAACATATTTGGAGAGAGAAAAAATAGTCCGGAATAAAGTGATTGCTAAAGAGTGTTGATATCTGCTCACGAAGTAGGCCTATATTCGAATTTAAACGTTCTATAAATTTCGTGGACAAAAGATCATACTTTATTCGGAATTTTTATATTTCACAAAATGTCGAATATCACCGGATGTTTTTTCTTCTTATCCCCCCTCCCCCCTCTAATTTTTTGGCTTTTTTAAAAAGAGTTTTATTTGGTTAAGCTTGTTGCGCGAAAACTATAATTAAATAGGTCCACAAATTGCCCCGGCGGACCTACAACTATTAGGAATAAACTTATGTTTTTGTTATCATTCGATATCAACATACATTTTATGTGGTTTTATTTTGATTCAACATTTATTTTAATTACCAACATATCAATAGAACAAAACAACCTGTCCTTAAAAAGGATTGTTTAAAGCAGTCTTGATTTAAAGCTCTACTATAACCGCTACACGAGATGGTAGCTTCAAGAATATAAGCAAACTTAAATGAGATTTCGTTACCTAAAATATACAATGCAACGTGTACCGTCGTTGTAAGTTGTCGCAAAGCGCTCTAGACTGTCAAAGACATTTGTATTTTACAGCGTTTGTTATACAGAGCTATGGTAGATTGCAACAACAACAAACCAAAGTTAAATGTCTGGTTCCAAGAGCCCTTTAACAATAACGAAACGGTGTCTATTGGATTGATGTAAAAGTAATATTTGCTCCCAAAAGAAGGTGAAAATTTACACTTTATTTAATTTCAAAAGACACAATTTAGCTTAAAAAATGTTTAAATTATTTAAATGGTTTGACTTTAGTGAGAGTTATCGACCCTGTCTTTATTTTAGAGTGAATCACTCAAAATAAAAATGTTTACTTTGATTTTAGAGAAAACAATCTTTCAGTAAATGATACAAATGGAATGTTCATAACTTTTTTCTATCTGGGAAAAATACAGAAAGCCGCCGATTTGTATTTTATAAATAGTTTTAGCCCATTTAGCGGTTAGTTGGCTTATCGTTTATTATACGCACAGTTGGGGTGCATGATCTAAGCTAATCTATGGACTACATCATGCAGAGGGCTGTATACAAACCATCTTGGACGTTTGTTATATCAGTAAATGAACACGTGCGACATTTACTCAACTTTAATTTGAAGAAAGTTTGTCTCGGCACTTCATAAGAAACAACTTTTAAGAATTCTCTTTAATTTCGTATGCTGAAAACTGACTTTAATGAAAGTATGAAGATTAAATAATTTATTTTGCATAAAATAACTCGGCCCCTTTAAAATGTTTGTGAAAGGAAAACAACCCATTTTGGAACATTTCGATACTAGAAGTAAGCATTGCAAAATATTTATTTTTACTTTTAAATGAAGAGTTTGAGTTTTGAACCGCCGACACTATGCTATTTTATGATTGATCAGTTTTGGTCAGGTGTCCTATTACAGGCATCTGCAATTGGCCGAGAGTTGCTAAAGACGTGATTAAACTGACGAGTAATGTCCCCTGGTTTCTCAAGATATGGAACTAACGAAATTTGCGATTTGACACTTATATATTGCATTGAAAATAAAGACCATCACAGCTGTTTATTACCGTTTGCACAAATGACTGATGTGTGCTCTTGGAATAGACGTTTTGAACACATATGCCTGCCCACAATTATTATTTTTTGTCGGTAAGCCCCATCCCAGTGTATACATGTTTTTTAGAATTGTTTTGGCGAGTCAAATCAGCGTGGTATATACAGCCTTAACATCATATTGGCAAAGAACTGACCAGACGAACGAAAAGAGACAAAATGAACAGCATGTTTTTCACTAAACGGATTAGAGGCGTGTCGTCATAACGTAAATTTGGGATTAGCGGTGTTAACTAATATAGGGCCTACGTAAAAAAAAAGGGGGGGGGGGGAGCTTTGGCGATTGTTTTACAATATAATGGTTGAACACATGTGGGTTTCACTAAGTTTATTTTTAAATAGCTTAATAGCTAAACTAGCTTTATTATATTTCTTTTTAGAATGATCTCCAATATGTTTTGGCATCTCTTTGGTATATTTAAAGAAATACCAGGCAAATTTTTTTCACAGTGAAATAATATAGCGTTGTGTAAATGGCTAGGCCTATATAATTGTTATAAAATAAAATTAAAGAAAAAAAATAATAAATTCCCAGGAAAATCGAACAGACATCAAATATAATATATATATTTAAACCTAAATAAAGGCCAATTTTTTCAAATTTGTGATCAAATAGTTATTTTGTCCATTCTTTTTAGATAAAACAAAAGCGTGTTATTCGCGTATGCCCCCTAGCCGGCCACCCTTTGAGTTACTGTTGATCGCCCAAATGTTAATCTGTATGTTGTCAAACTGCATATTGTTTTGACCACATGCATGGCTTGTTGTTTCTTACCATTCAAAATTGTTCACTGAAAGGTATCGCTTCCTTGATTGGTCAAAAGAAGATAACATTTCCGGTTCAGTACAGGACCAGTTTTCTAAAAATGCTTAAATACTCAACAGACTTGAGTTTGCCAATAGTTTTAAAAGTAAGACAGAAACAATGCCTCGACAATACAAGTTATATCTTCGTGATCCAGCAGTACCTATCCCAGAGTCCACCTTGCGATACCGGGCTAATCCATGGCCAAGGAAAACAGCAGTCTCTAAGAAACGTAGTGCGCCTGATTATCATGAAGATGCGCCAAATTCCAGGAGTTCCACACAATACACCCAGGTATGCTAACACAAATCGAATTAAATTTTATTTTTGGACGGCAATTGGTAAATATGAAATTCTACTGCCGAAATAAATGCTATTCCTAAATAATAATTTGTGCTTGGATAGGCTTCCTGCTATTCTTATTGTATATGCGCCCGCCCTTTTTAAGTTGAAAAAAGAATTACAGATTTTTTTATTGTATAAAATGTATTTGTCTTTAAACAGTGCACATTAAACCACTATAATATCGTGTATATATATTTAAGTTAACATTTATATGAATGACAATTTTACAATAATATATTTACATTTCCACACTCTGACCTTTGAACTAATTAACTACAAACACATACTACAATAATAATGTAAACTAAACAATGAGGCGATGGTGGTTAAGTGTGTTCGCCTAATAGCTGGCCTAAAAAGATACATGAACTATGAAGCTGGACCTCAGTTACAGATTTACTTATATCCTCTGCAAGCTAAATAATCATTGGATATTTTTCTTTTTATTTCAACTGCATTGTTTAAGTTTATAAATTGCTAGTGTTTCTTTAACAAACTATTTCGATCACAAAAAATCGCTCATGTTTTTTTCCATTCCTGTTTTTGTTGTAGGAAATTCCTAATCATCAACCGATGACTGATTCAAATTCGGATTATGACTCCCTCTTGGACAACAATGAACTCGTAACTTCTGTAAGTTAATATATTCTCTATGACGAAAAAAATATTGAGCTTAGCAAACTAAAATAACAATAATCAACAGTATTTATTCATATTTTATTTTAGCGGCAGCAATATAAATGAATCATGATAACCAAAACAATTGTAATCGTAAAATAATATAAATGCATATACCTATACATGCATAAACCTAATTTTTACTCTACTCTGCTGTTTTACTTCATCTTCCTTATAAACAAATTGAATATAAACTCTTTATTTTACTTAAACTTGTGATTTTACTTAGTATACTTATTGTTATCTTTGCAGGATATGACTTCTCAACTAGACGGTGATCCAGAGCCGGATTCCAATTCGAATGAAGAATCGCTTACTGACCACAGAGAAGACGAAACCTCTGTAAGTTATCACATATTTGTTATGGCAACAAGTCTATTAATTATTAAAAGATATTTGTCTTTCGATAACTGGTTTAAATATTATGATTAAATATATAATTATTTGTAAACCAAAGCTACAACCGTAGGCCAATAAGAGAGCAAAAGAGACACATAAATAATATATATTACGGTATTGAATTTCTTATAAATAAAATACGAGATATGTCTTTATGACACAATACTATACAATATTGTTATATATTTTCTCCATTTTATAATATGCCTCTGCACTTTCAGGACTATGCCAACATAGAGACACATAATCCGGTTGTAGATTCTACCACTGGTCCTGACGAGTTACAGTTACCAAACCATGAAACTGTAAGTATATTAATCTGTATATGCAGTAAATATAACTTTATAGCTTACAGCCTCCATGTAAGATCTACCACATTGGTATTTGAAGACCAGAATATGCAATTACATATTATCGGCACAATTGTCTCAGTAGTGATAGACAGTTTTTGAAATGGCAATGGCAGGCAAGTTGCTTCACAATTGCACAAGCAGTTTTTAGTTAATAATGTAGAACTTATGTCCCTGTCAAACAACCCACTAATGAAATATAATTATGTGTTGCCTGTCAAAAGTGAAGGGTACGTTTATATAGATCAACATATGTCTCATTATAAATAACTTGTTCTAATAGGGCATTATGAATAAAACATTTATATAGTAAATATATGATTTTGTTTTATTGACAATTATACCTAATATGTTAAATTTGTCACCTCTCCAAGCAGGTAGCTGATGAAACAGCAGAGGATCAGTCAAGTGGGCGCCAAAGATCTGACAAAGATGATCTTCCTGTGCATGATAATACAGACGTTACAAGGGGCCAATTCCTTATGCTCATCCTCTCGTATGTGCTTCGACACAAACTTTCAGGTGTGGCAGTAAGCGACCTCCTTCAACTACTAAACCTAGTAATGCCAGGTTGCCTTCCAAAATCAAAATACCTCTTAAACAAGCTCTTCAACTCTGCATGGGATTATGAACAACACCATTACTGCCCCACCTGTAACAGTTACTTTGGTAGATCACTTCCAGATACATGTAAAGAATGCGGCGAAATACCCCAACGTGAGGACGATAACTTTTTTCTAGTTATGCCTGTTGGAAAACAAGTGAAAGATCTTGCAGAAAATCATCAACTTTTCGAGAAAATTTCTAAAAATACCTGCTCACATGAAAATATCAGTGACGTTTGTTGTGGCAAACTCTATCAGCGTAGGCCTGTGAAGAAAGTACTGGCTGACAACGACAATATATCCCTGACATGGAGCTGTGATGGTGTGCCTGTTTTTTCATCATCGAAATATTCCATTTGGCCTGTTGTAGCTACAGTGAACGAACTACCTTATTCTCTGCGACGTCATCATGTCATTTTGTATTCATTGTGGTTTGGGAAGAAAAAGCCTCACATGCCATGCTACCTTCAACCGTTTGTAGATGAAATGTGTAGCCTTTCAGAAGGAGGTGTGGCTTGGACAGATGACTCGGGTAATTCTCGAAAGACGAAGATTTTGGCTGGAGTATGTGCTTGTGACACCCCCGCAAGAGCCCTACTACAGAACTTTACGCAGTTTAATGGGCGTTATGGATGCAGTTTTTGTTGCCATGAAGGAGAAGATGTTCCAAGGGGTCGAGGCCATACTCGTATATACCCGCTATCAGAAACACCACCAGCACCAAGGACAAATGCCATTACTCAGCAACATGCAGAGACCAGTCTGATCAACCGGACACCAACATGTGGAGTCAAGGGTCCAAGCATACTGATGTTACTACCACATTTCGATGTGATAAAGGGTTTCTCGCCAGAATATATGCATGCCGTGTTGTTGGGTGTTGTCCGACAGATTGTTGCGCTATGGCTCGATACCTGCCATCATGGGAAGCCGCACTACCTTGGGAACAAGTTGGAAGATGTAAGTTTGATTTAAAAGTCTTAACGAGCAGCGGGAACTTCCCAATGTCCTGGTGCTTTCACAGCTAAGAGACACCAAGAAGCTGAATTACTGTGATGTCCTGTCTGTCTTTGTTGCCGGTGATGTCAAAGGTACTTGACTGTCATGTCGGCATATAGGTGAAATAACCCCCATTACACCAAGCACGAATCTTTATTAGCATATAATAACAGTCAACCATAGGCTTCAAGCTAGTTTATATAAATATTTGGTCAAATTTTATGCCAGTGGTTCTGTCGGAGCTACCTGATGTCCGTGTGTGTTTCGAACTTTTATGTTTTCTTGTCTTTTATGTTGTCAGTGACGTGAATATGATTTCCTTCACCCATTGAGCTTACACACCGCCATATAGGTGAAATACCCCTGATAATGGCGTTAAACCTCAATCAATCAATCGTTATTGAATAATTCTAATTAACATTTTTACAAACAGCAATTAATATTGTTTTTCCTTTTGTACAGATTGACAGACACTTACTGACCATCAAACCTCCAAAAGAAATCCGCAGACGACCGAGGTCCATTAGTGAGCGTAAGTTCTGGAAGGCATCTGAGTGGCGACATTTTCTGTTAATTTATTCTGGTGTACTGATGCACAATCTCCTTCCAACCCCGTATTACCAGCACTGGTTGCTCCTTGTTAATGGTGTTAATCTGTTGATGGGGAACAATATCACCCCTCATCAACTTGACCAGGCGGACCTTTGCCTGCTGAAGTTTGTTTCCCGTGTGTCAGAACTATATGGAGATGAGCACCTTTCTTTCAACATACATTTGCTGACCCACCTATCTGAAGCTGTAGAGAACCAAGGCCCTCTGTGGGCCACCTCTGCATTTGTATTTGAAGATGCATATGGTCGTTTACAGGGTCTTTACCACGGAACTCAGTATGTGCCACAACAAATGTTCAAGAACTTCTTTGCTAGTCGGGAAGTTGATCTTCTAGCTGGAGTATACCTGGAAGATGCCAGTGAGGAGGTCTTCACCTTATTCCGGACTTTGTCATCAACTAATTCATTACCAACAACAAAAGACAGCAGTGACTCTTTCATCGGTTTGGGTGCCCCAGTGAGGCGAGAATTGACTGTCACAGAACGACTCGCTATCGAAGATTTTCTCGGAACGCCTGTCCTACAGCATTTGGGCACATTTTATGATCGTTTGATCATAAATGGCAGGCTGTTCACAACAAAGCGATATGCAGCTTCATTCCAGAGAGACGACTCAATTGCGGAAATTAAAGGTCAGCGACAGTGCGCCTGCATCATCCAGTCAGCAGTGAAGATAAAAGCCAATTGCGGCTGCATCTTTGAGTGCTGCTGCACAACCCCAGTGATGCTTATGCAACCCTTGATTGTGAAATCCATGAACTGCTTCGACAGATATGTAGGGACAAATTTAGCTAGTTATATTTTATCAGTTGGAGAGGGTACCAGAATGCCTTTAACAGCTTGTAGGCCCGATGCTCTGGTTGGCAAATTTGTAAATTTAAACTCAAAATGTATTGTGAAGCTACCAATGTTTGAACTTGATTGAAATAGACAACAGATTTCAGTCAAAATACTTCAATCCGTTACTGATTAAATTAATACTAATCAGTACATTGAAATAATGGATGATGGAATATAGTAAATACGTTCAATTCTTCTTCCATTGGCACACCTCGCTACACGTGTGTGTCGCCCTGACGAAACAGGGGATGGGAAAGGGCCGAGCCCACTCATTTTGTCAGTCTGACACACATGTGTGTTCAGCCCACAGGGGAGGCAGTAAGAGGATGGTACTGGGCCATCTCCCACTACACTGTTTCCTATCTGGTCTGGAATAGTGCCAATGGATGATTAGATGAAATCCGCCAAACTTTCTCACTGTATTGTTATTATATATTTTTGTGTGCACATTTTTTTGTTAAATATGTTTTTGATAAATCCTTTTATTTCCTTCTAATTGTATATTTCTTCTTTAAATGGAATGCATTATTATATATTATAAGTTATATCATTGATAAGTGCGTGACACGATCTGATATTTCGTCGATAATATTCATATTTTCAAGAGACGAAACTAAGGCCGTGTGAAAATAATAATTTTCTAGACAAAACATCAGGCCATATCACACACTATCAATGGTATAAAGAATTTATCACAATGAAGGGCTTTTGCTGATTTAAGCCGTTATAATCTGTTTTACAGCATAATAGATATACCGATGTAATGATTAAATCACATCTTATTGACATTGGTAATGTATTTTTTATTGTTGAATAAAGCAACTAGTTGTTAACATTGTATTTTAAAACCGTAATGTTTCACCTTCAGCTTGATTAAATATTTATATTAATCTGGCTTCAATAATGTTTTGATTTTGGCACCACAAATGTTATCTATATAGTGTTGCACATTATTTAAATAAGTGTACTAACTTACAATACCAACACAATAAATGATTCTTTTTGATCAACGAAGTGACTTTCACTTATGTTATTTATTTTACTCCAAACTGAACCTGCTATTTATCACTAATAACGTTTGGCCAGTGGCAAAACAAGGAGATAAAATGCATTACTCTTAAAACTCATAACTCCTCTTTATCTGGCTGGCCAACCGCAGTAACCCAAAATTGACTGAATATGGCGTTACATAGCCCCCAAAACACCCACAGAAGTCACAAGCAGAATGCATCCAACACTGTAGCACAGGAGCTCGATTCCATAGTAGATTGTAGTATTCTGTAGTTAAGTAGATGTGATACATATAACATTGTAGTACGGAAGCTCAATTTCATGGTAAAATGTAGTAAAGTATATTCGACCTGTATAGTATGGTGTAGTACAGCAGATCCGTTTCGTAGTAATGTGTAGTAAAGTATATTTGACCTGTTGTATAAAGAAGTAAAAGGGCTTAATCTGTAGTAAAGCGTAGTAAAGTAGGTATGGCCTGTAGTATAATGTAGTAAAGTGCAGTTTAGTATAGTAAAGCAGCGCATTTCGTATTAAAGCGTAGTAAAGTATATATGGCATGTAGTATCATGTAGTACAGCAGCTCTGTTTCGTAGTAAAGTGAAGTACAATAGACAGACCTATAGTACTCTCGTCTACTTACTACATATTACTATAGTTTACCTCAAAATATTTCCATTTACTACATATTTTTTATAGTAATTGGTAGTATTGTGTAGTAAATTTTTATAAGGGTATTCCTAAAAAAAATGATTTTTATTGAACCACAGGGCGAATACTTCGAACAATTAGGGGAGGGATGGAAACAGAAATACTGTGTATGAAGTGAACTATGAAGATGATGATAACAAATATGAATTAACTCATAGAGAACTTTTGGATGATGTGGAGGACAATTCTCTGCTGTTTTTAGCTGATTAGAACTAATTTATATGTAAGTAAGATGGCTTTAACAAGGAAAACATTATTGTGTTAAACATGTGAATTAATTGTTTGGGTACTCTTATTAAAATAAGAATTTATTAAACAATAATCATACCATTACCCACAAGGAAAATAAATTTGATCTTCTTTATCTTGGTTTTAAAACATGTTTTAAAATACTGAACAGGTAAAGGTATGTTACACTCACTTGTTATTCTATATAAGGAAGGGCTTGGCCCAATTTTTAAAAATTGAAGCAAGCCGCTATAGTTGAAAGCATTATGAAGATCTTCTTTAAGCTAACGACTTACACG
>JAVFBY010416822.1:0-14510 GCA_034781015.1 Tonicella lineata
AAAGTCCTGGAAAAATGTTTTGATTTGGTCCTTAAAAGTCCTGGAAAAATATTTTTGTGTAAGTGTGGGAACCCTGCAAACAAAAATGTCTTGGGTCATTTTAAAAAAAAAATAATTGTTTTATACACGAGTCCCCAAAAATGTTCTTCAATTTTTTTCATAACAGTTTAAAATACAATTTTTTTAAAAAATCTGATAATTATCAATCTTTCAATCAATTTGACCTTTCCTTGTTACATACAGTTTGAAGGCCAAGAGATCAGTTTGGATTTAAGAGTGGGTATCTTTATCACTATGAACCCTGGTTACGCAGGGCGTACAGAACTGCCGGAGTCCGTGAAGGCACTATTCAGACCTGTGGTGGTCATCGTACCAGATCTACAACAAATTTGTGAAATCATGTTGTTCTCTGAAGGTTTTCTTTTGGCCAAGGTTTGTACAAAATGACACGAATAAAGTCTTTATACAATATTTGTTAGTGATTCTATTTTTATTATATAGCCACTCGTCATAAATTATATATATGTTGTGTAGTTTAACTGATATTTTAATCATCGTCTACAAATTTAAATTCAAAACAAATGTTAGCCTAATTAGTTAAGGGATAAAACAAGCCCTCAAGGGTTTTACCCCCACAAACCTTCATCAAAGTAGGTTTTTGTTACCTATAAAGTTATCAATTTTTAAATAAAGACCATCCATCCATCTATCTATCTATACATATCTATATGTCATAAAATAAACAAATTTGTGACGCTATTACAATGTATCATTTAATCATTTTCAAATTCCGTCAATCACAAAACCGGCTTTTAGGGCAAAATTATATCCCTGACTAACATTTACGAATATATCGAAATAACTTTGTACATGGCAATCAAACTTTTCAAATTTCTTGATTTAAAAAAAAAATGAATTGAAAAGATTTTAATTAAAACATTTCATGTTTACATTAATTCATTATACTGTCTTGTTTTTAATTTAAGCATTAAGTCAAAAGTTAATGATTTTTGTTTTTGTTTTTTAGGTTTTAGCCAAGAAGATGACTGTGTTGTATAAACTGGCTAAAGAACAGCTATCTAAACAATACCATTATGACTTTGGTTTGAGGGCTCTGAAATCTGTACTAGTCATGGCGGGAGAATTAAAACGAGGGGCCGCGGAACTACCCGAGGTTTGTCTCTTCAATTTCAACTCTAGATGAGCGGGTGGTTGGGCGGGAACTCCCTGATGCTCTGGTGCTCTCGTAGTTAAAGGGCATCATTTGTGTGTTGTCATTTTTTTTCTTTTTTTTTTTTTCCTTTTTCTGTCTCATCTTTCATGTTGCCAGTGACGTGAATGGTGGTTTCCTCCACCCATGGGGCTGGCACGCCATCATATAGGTGAAATACCCATGAGTATGGCATTAAACCCCAATCAATCAATCAATCAACTCTAGATGACAGTTCTACACATTCACCTCCTCTATGAAGCAAATTGTTTGACATATTCCTGGTGATGCTATAGAAATTGTAAAACAAATTCAAACCTAAGCTTAGCTGAAGTATCACTAAATTTTTATCAAAACATCAAGTTGTCAAACCATCTTAAGGCAAAAAAAAAAAAAGCAGTATGTACAATTAGAAAAAAAACCATATAATTAATAAATATGTAAGTCATTGAGATATACATGACAGCATTACTCAAATTCTGTTTCTTTTTTTTGCTGTGGATATGTCCCCAGTTTAATCCAATAGAAAACGTAGCAATTGTGATTGATGAGTTAAAACGGGTAAATCATGTGAATTGAATGAATTCATGTTGACCTTCTTTATCTAGGATGTTGTGTTAATGAGAGCACTGAGGGATATGAACCTGCCAAAGTTTGTCTTTGAAGATGTGCCTCTATTCCTCGGTTTGATCGGGGATCTCTTCCCGGGACTGGACTGCCCCCGTGTTAGATATCCTAACTTTAATGATGCCGTGGAAGGTGTACTCGTTGACAACAACAACGTTCTTCTTCCTCAACAGGTAGGTGTTCTTCTTTTTAGGTACCTTTAAATTTCTGTATTGCCCTGATGTGGGGTGTAATCATACACTACACTAATCACGCAATGCGATCTGAATTTGTTGATAAAAGTGATTTTGGGCGACCATGTATCATTAACCATTTTTCTGCAGCTTAGTAATGCCTATAACTTTGCTTAGATGTCTGGTCAAAGTTAGACTTTTTTCTCTTTTTAAATGTATTGCAGTACATGGGTGGCAATATGCTACTGTATTGTGAGCCAGTGTATTCAATAATATCATCGTGATTTCTGTGTATCATTACATCCCTAACTATAAAGGGGCAACTGAAATGTTTAGTTAAATATGGCTGCATAAAATTTGACCTGTTCCGGCCCTTAACTTAAGTCTTAATTCAATTTGTTAATTTATTCACATGTTTAACCTGTCATTCTAGGCTGATAAAGTGGTACAGATGTACGAGACTATGCTAACACGGCACACCACAATGATAGTGGGGCCAACTGGTGGTGGGAAAACTGTGGTCATCAACACATTAGCACAAGCTCAAACAAGGTATGTACATTAATAAACTTAGTTTACAAACAATAAAAACAGTTGTTGGGTTGTTGACAAAAAAATCATTTTGCTCTTTGAGTCCATCCAGCTAAGGGGCAACCAGAAGCTAATGTTGTTTCCATATATTGGCTTACATAATTTTTACCCAATGTACCCAACATTAAATCATGAAATACGTACCTTGGTATAATATCTGTTTGAAAAATGAACAAATTAAACTAAATAAACTATTATTTAGGACACAGCTGCACTGATTTACTTTTCACTGCTGCCAAGCCTTAATTCAATATATTGAAAGAATTAAATATGGCTCTCCTTAACAATGCCATATCTTCAACAGATACTCGTCATATAAAGCGAAATACCCTTGAGTATGACCTTAAACACCAATCAAACAACCAAACAAATCTTTATCAGATATAAACTAATATTAAAACTAAATTGGGTAAAATTTCTCACTTGTGTCACACATGGAGTGAGCACATATGGACTGACAAAGTAGTTGAAAAGAAACGTCTTCAAAAGCACAATTTTATAGTTTAAACATCTTAATTTTCAAAAAGTATTAAATAAATGTTAAAAAGCACCCCCAAATGTGTGTAGTTATTTATTTGAGGAAGCTTTCTTCATATACCCCTTAATTCCATGAGACTTTTTGGCAGATTGGGAATAACTACGAAGATGTGGACCCTGAATCCAAAAGACCGTAGTGTTATTGAACTGTATGGTATTCTGGACCCGGTTACCCGGGATTGGACTGATGGATTGCTCTCAAACATCTTCCGCGAAATCAACAGACCTACGGAAAAGAGTGAAAAGAAATACATTGTGTTTGATGGGGATGTTGATGCATTATGGGTAGAAAACATGAACTCTGTAATGGATGACAATCGACTTCTTACATTAGCTAATGGTGAACGTATTCGTCTACAGAAACATTGTGCTTTACTCTTTGAGGTATGTTAAAGTCATTGAATTTTAACATCATTTAAATATATTGTTTTATTTTGTGAGGAACAAGTAAATAGTTAAGTGAGTTAGTGTTTTGTAAAGCATCAAATAAATCCAATAAAAATACTTATTTTGCTTTTAGAAAGGCGAGACAACTGGTCCTATATATTTAACATGTAGGCCTAACCAAAGGGAGGCTTGGCACCAGTAGCCGAAACCAAAAGGCGTCTTAAAGGAGACTTCGGCACCCTATTCACAAAAGTCGTGTGTAAACCTCTGAAGCGACACGACACTTCAATCGACACCGCATTTTACACACTCACTTTTACTGCTTGGTTTGAACACATTTAATATGAAGCCTTTCTTCCCTTTGGAGTTTTTTAACTCTTCATTAAAGGAACAGCAGGTGGCCTATGGGTAAGAATTAATATAAATCAGTGATATTGTCGCTGTATTCTATATGATAAACACAAACCATTGAATTAGCAGCGGATCTTTTTGCACGCGTTCCTATTGCACGCGTTCATAACACCAGACGCTTCATGTATATGTGAGCAGATTTATCTTCAGCGTTACAATATAGATTACCTATATGCGGATATCAAAGAGTACGGTTTTCGAATTTATTCTCAATTGGAAAAAAATCCGGTGTAATTTACTGCCTAAAAATATATTTATTCAACGTGGTTGTTCAGTCAATTTAGACATGTAAAGTACTAGGCATTGTTAGTGGAATATTGGGAAGCTGCTGCCCTATACGCCGTGAATTCGTCGTTCCAACAATTTCGATAAACTATGTTTCATTGTTTATCCGAGCCATAGCTTGAAAACCAAGAAAGTTACGAAGTTATACTTTGTCAATATGTTATTATTTTCCGTAACCCTCGAATTGCGGTCACACAAGGTCATCGGGCCAAGAGCAAATATGTTTAAAATCATTTCTCTGGCACATATTCCGGAAGCCAAAAGAGTGACGAAGTTTTATACTTTGCTAATATATAGTCTTAGCGACCCGAGATCTACAGTGACATTAAGTAGATATCCCACACGGTCATGCGGTTAAGTCCGAAACCACATACAAAACATTTGGATGCAACAATAATGGTAAAGTCCACTTTTGCAAATGATATTCTTCGTAACACGATGATGTGTGATGGCCTTTGATAGCGGTCAAACAAGGCCACGTATTCTATTATATAGTAAGCAGTAAGTATTTTATAGAGGGTAATTTCCCTCACTGCTATCAACACTGCATGATCCGGGATCATTTATAAAAATAATACATAATAGTTCTTCTACATCACGAGTGGTGAAAGATTGAAACTGACGTGGAAATAAATATGTGTAATCTTATTTTTTTATGTGATTAGTTTTTGTAGAAACGAATGTTCATCCAAGACTTTATTAGGTCAGAAAAGACGCGCATTGATCCCTCCATATATACAGCTGTCTCTTAGTTAGGACTAATTTCCAACAGCAGACGACGGCACGAGCTTTGGTTCGTCAGTGACAAAGAGTATTCTAATGGCTTTCAGAAAAAAGGTCTGCAGAAACTCGTTGTTTTGATGAGTTATTGGATTGGAGGAGATCGACATTACAGTTATAATGTAGACATAGGGTTTACTTAATTGGCTGTGAGATCAGAACAGTGTGGACTGGAGATAAAGTAACGGTATAGTGCCGGAAACCTATATGGACTGATTCTACAAAGCTCTATTTACTTCAATCAAACTACTAAGTTTGAGATCATAGACATCTTTCTTAATTATGTAGTAAAGTTTTATTTATAAATTTGCGGAAGGAGGGTAATAACATATTGAATGTCTTTGTTAAAAATGAACACAAAGTATAAGTATAATGAACAAATACAAAACTACACGCAGAATCTTCTTGTCTTAAAAAAAAATTGAATTCGAGCTTAACTATTCTCGAGAAAGATATTTCATGTCAGTCGAGATATGTATACCAGTGCAAGACCATCAATGCAAAAAATATTCAGCATAAATCTCTTTTGGACATTATTCGATCCTTTGTGACGTCTGTGTCCGAGACAGGCTTTCAAGAAGGGTGTGCAACGGTTAATTATAACGGGCCGTGTAGTTTCTTATACACGGAAATGAAGTAAATAATTCCCAAAACGCCGAGTGGTTAAACCAATAGCTATGTTGCTACATCGTGCTAACTGAAGTTCTTTTTACGCTATATATGTGATAGATATATTTAAAATGCAATCTGAGCTCTTTTATAGGGTATAAGAAATTCAAATAATGTCATAATAAGTAAGCTTACTTAAATGAAATAGTTGTTGATGTATTTGATAGCGCCTTTATAAAAACTCCTGTGCATATATGCTCGACCTTTTTTGTTTTAATTGATGTTTCTGTCAGCAAAAATTTGTTTTATCAAGTTGGCCTGCACTGTAAAAAAAATATGAAAAGTATGGATTATTGAATGTCATGTTACTTCCAGATACAGCGGGACGTCAATATCACGTGTTCACCTATCAACTGTTCAAATTACTATCCAGTAAATTAAGTATTAATGTACTTTTGGCACAACAACTGGTGTCACAAAACGTACATAGACTTAGATTTGGCGAGTCTGAGAGACATTTACATAATAAAATGGACTAGATTAAGCATATGAACACATTCTTTGTTGGCATGTGATTCGTGTATCGAAAATCAATGATGTGAATAACGAGTGATTTTCACATATATACCTACTTTAAGTACAACTAAAACACCGGATTAATCAAGATTAGCCTACATACATTTGTCACCATTAAATGTTTGTAACATGGTTTGGACTGATTCCATCAGATTAAAATCAGATCTATATTAGCTCACTGGCATTGTAATTGTATCTAGTAACGGCAAACAATACTGGCGAGCTAATTGAGATCGGATGTTAATAACTGTTTCGTCCTAACGTGTAATTCCTAGATAGATGTAAGTAATATCTACCATCATATTGTCGTTTCAGTGTTAAAATTATAGAAAGAACCCCCGTCCATACAATCAAAGAATCCCAAACTAAACAGTTACAGGCATATTCTGATCTGAAGGTATCGCAGTTCTGTGTACAAACACACCGATGTATTAGTGTTCTGTGAATTATTTATTCCTTCCAGTAGTCTGCAAAGGTGAATTCTACGCTTTCTCACAGTATTGATTTAATTTGTGTTTTTATCAACAAAAAGTCGTTGGCAAAAGCTGCAGTTGAGGAGGATTGTTGAAAGCTGTGTTAATTTTCGAAAGGGGAGAGACGCCGATATAATTACCTAATGTACTTTAGGCACATCATGAACACGTATTAGGGGTTGGCGTGTTTGGAAGTGATCTACCTACCGATCTATACCTAATCAACTCTGTGTGAATCTGGTTAAACGCATTTATTATCTCAGTACATGTGTTCTCACAAACCAATGATTTTATAAACATTATATGGGTGATTGTATACGCGATAAATGTTTCTGGCATTTACTGGTGGCCGCGTATTTTAGTGACAGTTTTTGAGAGTCGAGGATTCGATTCATTTTCAGGACTTCGAAATGATGGGCCTACAATCAGTATTTGTTTCTCTCTAATTAGTATGTTTGATTATTGATCAACATTATAAATATTTTTTTTTTTTTTACTTTTCGCACCTGAAATTGTTGTCCATCATAGGGTTAGACATTTGTACCTCCTCGCAACAGAGTGAAGAGAGGGATATAGGATTCGGCCCGTACGTAAGTACGTACGTGTGTATGTATGTAATGGTGAGTTGGTCATCACTCTAGCGGCTTTATTTATTGATGAATTTTTTGGAAACTTCACACACATGCTTATTGAGTAAATCTCTCGGACAATTTCAGGGTCGTAGGTTCAAGGTCAAGTTCATTATGGCTATTTTTGTGAAAAGCTTGTCATCACTATATCAGCTTTATTTATGGATGAATTGTTTTTTTAAACTTCACACATGCTTATTGAGTAAATCGCTTGGACAAGTTCGAATTCCAGGGTCATGGTATCAAAGTCAAGGTCATTGTGACTATAAGCGAGGGGATTTGGGTCGTACGTGATGCTTTGTTAATTTTGAAATAAATTATGCCCAAAGTCCTTAGTTTTAAAATGGAATTTCCCGGATCAAAATGTTTAAAATTTATTTCATTTTTACGATTATTCCTGTGAAATGGAATGCTGATATAGTTCATTTTGATATCTTTTCCAAGAATCACACTTGTAATTAGATCATCCTATCCTGCCAGGGTAGGATGATCCAGTTCTTGATGGTCAAAGTTCATGTACGTAGGAATGTGTTGTGTATTCGTTGGTCATTTGGTGTGACAAAGTTCCAGAAAGGTTGGAAGTATATTGCCGAACAGCTGACGACGAAGCAACCTACACCCAACGTACAAAACGTTCACACAGCGAATGCTAAACGTATACATAGCGTATTGATCAGTACGTTGTCAGCCGCTCAAAATTTTGAACATGTCCAAAAATGTTTCTAGACTCAAGCGCTCCTCTGCGAACCTCTGCGATATACAACGTATGCCAAACGTGTCACGAACGAATGGCAACTTACACAAACGTATACGAAAATTTCACAAAACGTCGGGTACACGTCAGCTCTATTCGCCACAGTGTGACAGGGCCTTGCGTTCTTTTCGTGGAGTCTGACGACGAGGTCAGCAGAGATACGTCACTTGTCCGTCCGCAGCACGCTAGGCATACGATGACCATTCGTTGCGTACGTTCAGCATTCGTTGGATGGACGCTACGCTCGCGTCGCCATCGTTACGATGGACGCTAGTTACACGCTAAGCATTCATTCCTCATTCGTTGTGCATTCATTCGTCTTATACGCCAGGAGTTCGCTATAAGAAACATGTTTTTGTCCTGAATTTGAACGTATCTGAATTTTGACAAAAAATACAGTACGCTAGTCATACGTTAGCTCTATTCGCAACAGTGTGACAGTGCCTTTAGCTCTATTCGCAACAGTGTGACAGGGCCTTAACGCTGAACTATATCATTTTTTTTTTCAATTTTGGGCGTATTCATAGCGTATTTACAACGACTTGGGCGTATCGTGATAGTAACTTATATAATTATAGAAAGTTTCGATAACTTAAAGATAACTTAACTATTTGTATGTTCAATTGTTCTTCCATTAAACGACATAAAACTCGTACAAGAATTTAAATTTTAAAGGCGAACTATTTAATTCCGCAGCAATGTTTCCAGTATTTCTCTATTAATTCGCTTGCATACAAAAAATTCGTAAAGGAGGGATACAAGGACAGGCCCCTCTGGTAGAGGTGTCTACCTGTGACAACTGTCCTTCACCGAGGTCGATATGCCATAACATAACACGACAGTTTTACTCAATCTGACGATATTCCCAAGCTGATGTATTATACTGTAATTTTTAAACTAATGACTCTGCCTGATAAAAAAAAGAGTTTTATTGTGTAAATACCATATATAAGCACAGATCACACTAGCCTTACGTTATTGTTGCTAACACTACCAAATATCTAAAATATACCATAAACAAAAAATAAAAAAGTGAAATTGTTTATTCTGTTTTTTTGTTGTTAGTTTTTTTTAAAAATAATTTCACGCATAATACTATGATATTTTAGAAGATATATATGTTACTAACATGAAAATGTACTAGCCTACAATGTGTATAAGTGATTTAATTGGCATGTATAAGCTGCAATATATGTACATATATTGTCAAAAGATAAAACACAAAGGCACATTGATGTCGATATAGAAACACATTCAACTCTTTTACGTAAGCTCTTAGAGAGGGTTTTCTATGACTTTTAAAATCACGTTGTAATGGATAACCTTTATATACTTTTCGATAGAACATAATGATTTTTTATTATATCATAATGATATCATATTTTTTTTATCTCTCATTGGTTTAAATTTAGTACGTGGTTATAATTGGTTATCGGAATAGAGGTCCAATAAATAGTCGTATATGGACACACACAATCCTAATAAATACGAACTAATCACAATAGATCAAATCTTATAACTTTCAATTATAACTTTTTGTTTTCACGTCAGGTCTTGCCAATCAGAATCCTGTAGCCAATCAATTAAAGCGACAACACTTTACACCGCTCTTGCTGGCTTTCTTGTCGGAAGCCGTATTCGAGCACAAACCGATTAAAGTAACAAAATTAAACATTGTTTTAGGCCGGCTCTGCTTTGATATGGCTTTGAAATCTCGCGTAATAAATCACGGCCGTAGAAATCACTGATTAAAAACGGTCTCTCCTCTTAAGGTCTTGCTGGACCCCTTGGTCGATTTTGAGAGAGATGTTTTTTCAAAGCCTTTTATGACAAGGAATGTCAATCAAAAGCATAGATATCTATATATTTTTGAAAAGCTTGGATTCCCAGGATTATAAATATATCTCCAAGTGTATGTTTACAGTCTGCGGGCTGCCTGTCAATCAAAGCGAATCTCTTTCGGCAGCCCACTGGATGGTTGATCAAATTGGTTCGTGCGAGACTTGAAACCGTAGGATTCGTTTGGTAATTGCTCGGTGTGGAATGATAGTTGCACACAATAGGTTTACCCCGGTTGGGACATGCATAGCTAATATCCACCAATCACAGAAGCCTATTTGTGGCTGCTTTAAGTGCAAGTGTGTTTAAATGTGTATGTTATAATTTAATGAGAATTGTTAAGCCATTTTGAAACAAGTAAGTATACCATCTAGCTTTCAAACGCATGCAGACTAGAACTTTGGGATAAATAGGCGACAAAGCATGCTTTGAGTTTCGTGCATTACTTTCCCCACGGGGAAGCCCCTTTTAAGGAAAAAGATTTACTTTGGAAAACTGTGTGAATATGTAAAGTTAGTCAAAACATGATAAATATAATGTCAATCTAAGAACAATTACATTCTATAGTTAAGATTAAAATAATTACATATATAGCTCTATCCGGCGTACGACATAATCCCGTAGGACGAGCGTATTCATACAGTTGTAATTCGCCGGACGACAACCGCACAAGTTACGGCAATTTATCGAATATCCCTACATAAAGGTGGGTCTTTTATGACCAAGCAGGTTAAATACCGGCGAGATTTTAAGCAAATGCAGCTAAGCGGGCCTTTTGAGTTTTGATTTGGTCTTAAAAGAGTACATACAGTACAGGAGTCACAGAGACCTCATCAATATTTACCATCGATATAGCATATAATTATTCAAATTCTACATTACGCCGGAGACAATGACTGTGTTCAATAACAAGCGCTCGATATCGAATAGGTGGAATTACTTAAATGCCCACTAACTGTTAAATGGGCTTAAACTATTTATAAAAGGAAATACGGCGAGTTTCTGTATTTTTCCCAGATAGAAAAAGTTATGAACATTCCATTTTTGCCATAAACTGAACGTTTTGATTTTCTATTATTCAGAAGCACGTGCATATATAACAGAAAAAGCCTATATACATATTTTTTTTTATCTGAAATTACCTTCATTTCGTTCAAGGTGAGGTGATTTATCAGCCATTTCCGATGTTCAATGTGACAGTTATCTTGTAAGAAAGCTGGTAATACATTTATCAGGTCACGAAACACATCTGTCAAAATGGCTTATATGATTGCGTATCACAAATGAACCCAGGCCTAGCAATTTACGAGAACGTGTTTCTACGACAGTGTCACGGGCTAAACGCTGTTATCAAGACTTTTTACTTTTTAAATTGTGAAGCTTGCTTACTTCTATTTTTTACTTTCTCGCCTTTTAAATTACCTATTTTAAAGCGTTTTACTTGGTTGGAAACAAGGTGACTTCTGTTCCAGAGCAGACGACCACACAAAGCGTGCCACGTGATCTCGCGCACGCGGTGTAACATTTTAACCCTGCCATTGGGAAAACAATGGAAACGCCTGAAAAACTGTTTGCAGAAAATCTGGACCATCTCCCATCCCATATAGCAATTAGTCAAACTATGACAGCATGAAATGTTCGCTTGTAATGAAAAACACCAAATTACTCATGTTAAGTGAGACACATAGTTTGCTGATGAGGCTTAATAGGTCCTATATAAAGGCTAAATGTGTATACGAGAGTTATATATATGAGCGCCGTTTATAGCATACCGGTACGTCACGGAGTTATGTATATAACAGAGCACCTTGGAGATATGCATGCACCGTCTATCGGAACTATTTCTTTTTTTTTAATCAATGTGTATGTGTTATCACTTTTTATGGGCTCTTTGAAAAACAATGTATTCTGTAGATGTGGTGTTTTTGCTTTCACACATGTTAGAAAAGGCGCGACAATTATTGTCGCAGTTACGCAATATACTAAAGGCCCGTTCAGGTGGCCACAATTAAAACGGGATTAAAGTTAATCCGGTTTAAGTTTTAAGCTGTGTTCAGAAAACAGCGACCCTGCCATACGAAAACAGATACCGTTTGTACGAAAACAGAGACTCGCTGTACGAAAATAGAAACCCTTCCTATACGAAAACAGAGACCCAGGTACACGAAAACAGACAATCAGCCATGAAAAAACAGAGACCCATACAAAAACAGGTATCTTGTCATACGATACCAAATACCCTTTGTACGAAAACAGATACCCTGCCATACGAAAACCGAGACCCAGTATATGAAAACAGAGACGCTTTGTGCGAAAACAGAATCCCTGTCATATACGAAAACAGAGACCCAGATATACGAAAACAGACACCCTGCAATGCGAAAACAGAGACCCTGCTATATGAAAACAGAGATACTTTGTACGAAAATTGAGACCCTGTCATACGAAAACAGAGACGCAGGTATATGCGAAAATAGAGACCCAGAAATACATAAACATAGACTAAGGCTATCTCTGTTTTCGTCTCGTGTCTCTGGTCCCTGTTTTTCTATGCCTCTGCCTTCGTAAAACCCGAATTAAATGAGTGTTTAAATAGCAATTTTTATTCCACTTTTACAATTAACCCAGTTTTCTATTTTAAGCTTTGTGCATACGTTTTTTTTGTACCTTAATTTCTATTCCATTCGGAATGTTGAAGTCTTGTATATGACGTTATAGCCTACGACCATAGACCCCTTTGTGTCCACATGTCATGAGATGTTATTCCAATAGTTGAAATATCCCCTAATCCAAACTGTATCCATAGGCCTACTTACTGGAAGTCCCTGACCGAGAATAAAATGTTTAAATATACAGCAGTTGCGGACACTCGGCTGCGTGAGCTATCTCTACCTATTCACGCAATTGTCTGTAACGGTGAAGATTGTGGTGGCAAACATGTGAATGACATTTTATCTTTCTATAATGAAATTGTAAATGCGCTATTACTTGCAGACAGGGAGACATTTGCAAAGAAAAATTCTGCTAAAGAGTATGTTGTGCCAGGCTGGTCGGACAATGTATCCGAATTATACAAAGCGTCCAGGACTGCTTTCTTTAAATGGAAAGACCAGGCAAGCCCAAAGTTTAGAACGTAGGAGTAGAACATGAAAATTGCTAGACGTATATTCCGCCCCTGTAAAAAAAACGAGAACCAACATATGCGCAGATAAAATGGCAAAGGCTCTGTGTGACTGCTCACAAAAAGATTTCTGGAAAGAAGTTCGAAATATAAACAGCACTCGTAGCTCTTTGCCCACTACTGTGGATGGCATTAAAGTCTAGCCTAATTTAATATATATGTGGGAAAATACATTTGAATACCTACCGAATTGTGTGAATAACGAGAGTAACAAAAATAAGGTTTTGTCAATGATCTCCAAGTCTACAAATAACTGTTACATTATACATGTCTCTCCTAAAGAAGTACAGAAGATTATACAGGGTATGAAGTCAAAGAAGTCTTCTGGTACAGTTGTGTTAGCTGCAGAGCACCTTAAATACGCACCGGATATTTTATGTGTTCACCTGTCTTTGCATTTTAATGCCATTCTGAAACATGGTTGTTTGCCCGAATGCCTGACACATGTATCAATAACACCTATAGTGAAGGATAAAACTGGCGACATCAGCTTATCTCACAATTATAGACCAATAGCTGTTGCAACCGTAATTTCAAAGATACTGGAAGCAATCCTCCCCAAACGCTGTGAGTTCTTCCTTTCCACTTTGAGTTATCAATTTGGATTTAAGGCAGCTCGTTCTACATCTCAGTGTATCTATACTTTGAAGGAAACTATTGAGTATTAAAGGAAAAATGGAAGTCCTGCATTTATTTGCTTCCTTGACGCAAGTAAAGTCTTTGACCGTGTAAATTACTGAAGGTTGCTTGAAAAACTCATTAGTCGTGGAATTCCAATGTATATAGTTAAACTTTTGTATAACTAGTTCGTCACACAACAGTTTGTCATAAAATGTGGTGCATCACATTCTGATGAGTTTTCTGCTTCAAATGGTGTACGTCAAGGAGGTATTCTATCCCCTTTTTTATATTTAGATGACCTGGACCGTTCCCTTACTTTACGCTGCTGATTTGTGCCTCATCCATAGGTATAAAGCCCTGAACAAGAGGTCGACATCGGCTGTTTTTGTTCAGCTGAGACCGAAGCAGACGACGTATTTGATAAAGTCTAACTTAAAGCAGATTATAGAATAGCATTCTGTGATTGGCTAAAATTGAGCTCTGCCAGTCAATACGTTGTTTTATGGGGCCCAGGGTCAGCACATTTAAGCCAATGATTATAGTGATCGGAAAATAGCAAATTATCATAGAGCCATTATGGTAATAAACAGTTATGGCATTTTAAAGAGGTCGACATCGAGTTAAAGAGGCCGACAGCAGGGATAACCACCGAGACTGCGGAAGAGACTACATGGAGTTACAGAGACCAAAAGCAGTGATATTGACCGAGGTCGGAGTATATATCACTGCTCAAGGTCTCTATAACGCTATTTATTATATGACTTGATGATTATATGCTATTTTGCGATCACCCATTGGCTTAAATGTATCACGTGGTCAGTCGGTAA
>JAVFBY010416933.1:0-14505 GCA_034781015.1 Tonicella lineata
TTGTGCTAAAACAAATGTTTTTCATTCCCAGAGTGTTCTGGAAAGACGACAACAGACTGTCTACCTCTGTGTACTATGAGTGATGACCTTGACTGTTCTTGTCCTGATGGTTACTACCCACATTCTGATGGAAAACATTGTAATGGTTAGAACTTTTCATATGTATCTGACCCCGTCATATAAGTGAAATACTCAAGAGCACAGTGTTGAAACGCCAACCAGTTGATCAATCATATGTTTATGAGCTTTAAAAAAAGTATCCTTAAAACCCCAACTATATTCATTCTTCATGTTTCAGGTGGATGTCCATGTCAAAATAATGGTTTCTGTGAATCTGAGTTGCCTTTATATAAGTGTGACTGTTCTGAGACGGGCTATAAGGGTGATTTATGTACCATTCCTACAGTAGACACACCAGCTCAAATCAGCCTTCGATATCCTAATGGCTATGTTATGATACCTGTTATTGTTAGGCCCAAAATTGCTCTTATCATCAAAGCTCATGCTGATCCAAGGCTACATATAACCACTAATCCAATAGCCATCAAAACACCAGCATCAAGGGGTTACTTCAACATGTCTGCCAATATGACAGGAATTTTCAGAATGGAGTATTCAATAAGTGGAGTTGACCGAGATCGCTTTGATAAACCTATAGGTACCAACATTATCAGTGGTAATGTATTTGAGCGACATCAACTGTATCATAAGGTGCTACCTGTGGGATGTTTCAAACTGGATTTAAAACATGAAATAACAGTAACAGTGAGTGGTAAACATCGATGGAAACCTTTGCTCTACAACCTCGAGTTCATGTCTACTTCTCCCTGGTATCAGCTTCATAATCGCACAGATGTGTTTTTCACATTCGGCATTGCTCATTCAACTGGTAATGGAGACATAAAGTTACCTTTGTATGATAGTGGAATAGAAATTGTTACGAGAGCAGATATGTTTCAATTTGGGCCCATCAGCCCATATAGAGAAACAAAATATGGAACTAAAGTTGGGATTGTGACAAGGCCAACTTGTAAAGTTATTGAACTACTGCCAGAAGACAGTGTTCTTTTCAGAATCCACCAAAGCCTGTTAAAGTCTCTGTTTATATCTGTTAGGTACTTAATGCCGTCAACTCTTACATTAGATATCATTGAAGGTGACTGGTACCCACTGGAGTCCTATTTTGTCCAAATAATGACAGGATACCAAGTTAAGGCCATACATGCTTGCCAAACGGCTCGTCTTGTTGATGACACGCTATACCAGGTGGCTTTATTCGGACAGGGATTAAAGTTACAACTCTTCAGCCAGACCATAGAACTTCTGTTAAGTAAATCATCAGAGAGATTTTGTTTAATTGTTACAACACCAGAGAATGACTACAAGGCTCTGCATTTAGTTTTCCCTAACTCAGCCACAAATCAACTACAGGATATGTCTGCCCTAAAAATGTTAAATGAGATAGTTGGAGGTCTTGTATTACTGAAAGGATTGTCAATGTCACCTAATGGTCATTTATCTGTAGAAGAACAGGAAATATCTCTATGGAATGGACAAGGAGAGTTTAAACATAAGTAAGTTGAACAATATTTTTTTTTCTATAAAAGATTTTAATGTGTGTATTCAAAGACATTTTACAGGATTATACTGTCAGAATTTAGAATATTGTTGATAATCTTGACGAAACAGAGGTGTATTTATGTAAGGGTTTGATTCGGTTATTGGCTCACTTTTTACCCCAAAGATCCTCTATCCAAGGGGGCCCACCCCTTGGCTCAGTAGTTACATGTAGCATATCTGTTCTGATCCTACTTTGATATACTACAGGGTTCCAAGTCCCACATTGGATCTGCTTAGAGGGACGAGGTGACCTTTCCAAGGTTCTCTCTCTGTTTTCCCTCAACCAAATTGAGTAGGGCAGAGTAAGATATGACGAATATGTTGTCATATAAATGAAATATCCTTAGGTTCGAACAGCAATTAAACAAAGAAACAAATCTTTCATCAATACAGTTTATGAGTCCAAGATTGGCCAAACTCGAGTAGGCCTACAACTATATGTGTGTGTGAGACTTTACTATAAATGACTTGAAGATGTCAAGCTGGTTTACTCCATGCAATGCTCACTTTCCTTCTCTTTTAATACTTGAATTTTTGATAAATGAAATGAATTAGCCTATAGTAGCCTATTTTATAAAACAATTAGCATGCATCACTACAGTTGTTGAAGCAGTGGTCCAAAATTTGTGTGACAGATGTTCAGTTTACTTTCTGTTATTTTTTTTATATTTATAGGAGTTTATGTAGCTCTTTTTATAATTCATATGAAATATTTGCGTTTGTCGACAGAATGCCACAAAAAGTGCCCCTATCATTGTACTTAGAAATGGAGAAGGACGGTAATGGGAGAGAAGATTCTCTGGGATTCAGCACTTCTGTGGAGATTTTATTCTCTGAATCAGACATTGCAAAGGTAAAAAAAAGAGAAAAACGCTATGCTTTAAAAATTTTATCAGACAAAATTGTTTTTAATGATGAAATAGCCCAAAAGCTTCTTCATTTTCAAATGTTAGTGTTTGAATTTCAAATGTCCGGAGAATCAAGACTGCTGTTTTAAGGACACCTGTGACCTTAGTGCAATAATGTTTGGTGGAGGTTTCCTGTGCCTTAGTGATCTTTAAGCCAAGGGGTGTGCATTGTGGCTCAGTGGTTTGGACCTGCTTTCGTACATGTATATGGGAAAGTCACAGTAGGTGCATGACTCCGGCTATCCAGGGAGTTTTTTTTTCCAATGTTTTATCCCATTTTTTCCCCACCATATTAAGTAGAGCAGAGTAAGAAGAGGAGAATCTGTCGTCATATTGGCGAAATGAGTACCCTTGAGTATGATTTTAAACACCGATTAAACAAACACATACCAAATTAAGACATTTTGTGTCTTTTCCTCTGGTAAAGGGTGCTCAGCAAAATATTATATATGTTAATTTGAGTAAAGGTATACATATCCTTTTCCCTATGTTGATTGCAGGTGTTTGTTCCACTGTTTATCAAAGACAGTATTATGATGATGGATTTCAATAAATTTGAGATGACCCTGACATTAAACATTATGTCCTCCATAGATAAGATCAAACTGTCTCATGAAGGAGTCCTAGGAGAAGGTTTCATGTCTGTAGGAGGTGGGTATTTTCCCCTTGTATTAAAAAGATATTATTAAAAGATGAACCATTCTGATTTATTAACCATTTAAAATTTAACCATATTGTTGTTTAAATTATATAAATGGTGCCCTTACAGCTGCCCCAGCCAAAACAAAAAGCTGTAAATTTCCCCTGAAAAAAAAAAAAGCCTTTTAAAAGTAATATTTTTATTTTGTGATTACAGTGGAAAGGAATAGAGAAATGTGTGGAAAGAAAGCTGATCCAGTTGGTTTCTTCTTAAAAACAAAGGCTTCTGGAAAATTGTTAACAAGCCATCCTCTTGTTGGAAATCTGACATTTCTGCCTTACATATCTGACCTCTATGTAACCTTCAACAAAATGGATTCACAGAATTACGTGCAACCAGATGAGGTCATTAAATTATTAGGACAACTCAGAAATCAAACAAAAGAACTTTCTGTCTTTATCGATAGGATAATAGGAACTAAAGACCAATCCTCACCAAAAGATTTAGAAGTCATTAGGTCAAAGTTGGGTGATGTTGCCGTTTTCATTCAGAAAAGGTTGAACCAAAATGTTTCGAGTCTTGTTTTAGATTCAGAAGTAGCTGTTTCTATTTCACTGATGCTATCTGATATTAGAATAAAGGTTTTAAATTTGGCTGAAAAATTAGATTTGACCTTCAAGGATTTTTTCAATGACAAAATGTCCGACATAGCTGATAGTCTAGTTGTTCTTAGAAAATCACTTACAAGATTAATAGAAGTAGTAAACAATGCTGTTGTCCCAAGTATCCAGCAACCAAACTCCTGGGGATTAAAAGGTCAAGTTATCCTTGATTTGTTTGAGGTGTCAATGGCCATTGAAGGAGAGTTCCATTCTGTTAGACCTGGTGAGAGTTGTGTTTGTGGCTCTGAGAAGTTAGCTTTCAGTTTGACATCATGTTTATTTGGCACAATAAGACATGTCAATATGTCATCAAGAATTGGTTCTCAATATGAGAAGCTCTGGGATTTTATTCAGTTCTATCCTGGTACTAAAATCAAGGTATATTTCGGCAGCGAAAGAAATCAGTTTGAAGTAAAAGCTGAAGTCACAATTAGTGCTTATGGCACATTCCCAAATTCTGAACTATTGTTGAACAGCTCCCACATCGTTCTTAAGGCAACAGGACCTATAGAGATTGACTCCACTATACCAATCAGAGATGCAAAAAATCCAACTTCAGTTCAAATAAATGGTAGGTTTACTTCACTTGAAGACGAATCCTTTGTTTCGATGTTTGAGAAGTCTCTTCAAAACTATGCTGAAAAATTAGGCACATCAGCAATGGAAAGAATTCAAAGTGCAGATGAATGCTTTCTTGAAACTGAAAGAAATCTAGTAAAGTTAAATGAGGACATTAACATACGAACTTCAGAAAGCAAGTCTATTGAAGAAAATTACAAAAAAGCAGTCAAGGACATTACATTTGCAGAGAGAGGTCTTGTTTATGCAACAGACAAACTGGGAGATGAGTTACCAAAGATAAATGCAATCTGTCTTGATATGGCATGCAAACTGGTTTGTCTGAAAGGCTCTGTTCTAGATTTATGTACTTCAAAAAACAATGGGACACAAATAACTTCTTGTCTGACTGTAGACAACTGTGCAATACAAAGGCCTAATTTTGAGTGTCTACGAGGGTTAATTGGGTGTCATCAAACTAGACTTTTAGCTTACAATAATTCTAATCAGGCTTTACTGTTACCATTGGTCAAAGATTATAACCAGGCTGTGTTACAGAATATGTTGTCTGTTCACAAATCTCAAGTATTGAAAGATGAATTTGAAAGAAGTACTGTCATGTTAAAGACCTCAGCCCTACTGATAAAAGAAATGGAGCAAAAAGTTCAAAGACACAAAATTATTATCGATAATATCCAAGAAGAACTGCAAGCTCATCTATACCTATATAACTTCTCATCAAAATATGGACCCTCCGAACTGTTCCTAATAAGTAATTGTTCATTTGTAGCCGATTTAGAAAAAGAATACTTTGGAAATCTCAATATTGCATGTTACATGAATCCTATCAATATGGGTTGGAAATTTATCAAGATAACTGTCAACTTCTATAACTTATATTCACATCTGTATAAGACTTCTAAGACGTTGATTCACTATGTTCTTGCTGCTATTAGATCGGAGAATGCCAGAGTTAAAGATACAGTATCTAATGAAAAGGTCAAAGTGAGACTGAACAATGTTCCTTTTATCATATCAGAGAACATTGAGTCATGGTTGGAAGAATGTGAATCAGCTGAAATTCTTGAGGATATATTTTCAGCTGGAATAGACCTGCTTCAAAGCAAAACCGATGCTACATTAGCTTCAATTTCATCCATAAAAGACATGTCTGTAGATATAAGCAAACGTTTGTCAGTCTCCAGTCAAGAAAGTGGACTTAATGTGGCTGTTTTGGGAGAAGATTATCAGATCAGTAAAAAGGAGTTATCAGCGTTTCTCAGCAAGCTTGATCCATTTGAAAATTCTTACCTGATGGAATTGTATAAGGGGTTTTCTAACAGCCTTACAAGCAGCACAAATGACATCTATTACATCATGAATCAATTACTGATACAAAACTGGGAACAAGAGATGAATGTATATATTAAAAATAATCCTGATTTCTCATCTTGCTTTCAAATACATGACTGTATTTCCTGGGCTCTTGCACAAGCTGAACTAAGTTCTCATTCTCTACGAACTCCTTGGTTGGAAGAAGAAAGGACCAAGTTAAATACGGTCAAAAATCTCTATGGAAACCTATTAAAGAATGATTCTTTATTGGTCAACCTGGAGTACATAGTCAGTAAAATGGCGGATACAATCTCATCCAGTAAGCTTAAGTTCAATTTCTGCAGAACCACACAGCATGTGTTTCATTCAGGTAAAGACTTTGCTGTTCAGGTTGGCGACGCAGTGTACATGCAATGCCTTACAAACGCTAAACATGATACTTCTATTGTCTGGCGCAAGCGGGGTTTTAAAAATTGGAAACATGAAACAAATTCTTTGAACTTCACAAGAGTTTATTTCAATGATGAAGGGATATACCATTGTACCGTCTTGGACAGGTTGTTTACTATCTCCAGTCGGTACTCAAGAGTTACAGTGAACAGTCCAGCAAAGATAGCATCTGTCTCTAAAACTAAAATCACTTGTGTTGAAGGTGATATGGTAATGTTGGACTGTTGGGCTTCTGGGGTGCCTGTGCCCAGTTACTGGTGGGTCACAAATTCTTTTAACCAAGTCAAACGCACAACGAGGGTATTAGATTTCCCGTCTGTATCATCTAGATCAAAAGGACTTTACATGTGTAAGACATTCAATATGCATGGAAGTGATAGTTCAAAGGAGGTATTCTTAGATGTCAAGGAAGCTATACCAGCCTGTCCACATTTGACACTGTGGACAGGTTTTGTTGTCAACCGTTTACCAAAAGCTGCTCAATCCAGTAGTGTGTATAGGGACGTTGTAACTAATCTACTGTCAGCAATGAATACTTTAATAGCTGAGGAACTTGCTAACTCTACAGACACCACTGGCTTCATTGTGTATGAAGATATCTCTGAGATGCAGATCCTACTCAAACCTTTAGCCTGTGACCTGGCTCCATCAGGTTCTAGCTCTGAATGTCAACAATGGTACTCAAATCAACTTGTCAACCTTGAGAGAGGTGCTGAGAAAATCCGCCGATCAATACAAACCAGTCTATCACTCTACACCTCTGGCTACAATGAATATTTCTTCAATTCAGCATATTTCACCATTCTTGATCGATCTGGCCTTTGCCCAAGTGGATTTGTAAAGCAGTCAAAATATATGTGTGGTAGGTAGTTTAGTTATTACTTAGCTTATTTGGAGGATGCTATAAACAATACAAACGTTCATACTGATTAAGACTTGTCTACAATATTTCACTCTTTTTTCAAAGATAGTTTTTAAGCACTGTATTGATACTTATAACGATACAAGTTTAAAAAAAAGTTCTTATTGTTTATACTAATATTTAAATAAAATTGGGTTAGACATAAAGATGTCGGGAAGTTAATCCGTTTACTTATTCATTTGCTTATGGTTGGCAGGAGCTTCCTGCTGCTCTCATAGCTAAATAAAGGTGCATCTGGAAGCCAATCTGGAATCCTATTTAGTCCTGTTCTCCCTTTGATGTTGCGCGTGTGGTTGGGTGGGAGCTTCCTGATGCCCTGGTGCTCTCAGAGTTAAGGGGAATCAGGAAGTAGATTTTTTTTTGTGGTGCCTTTTTTTTTTTTTTTTCCTTTTTGTGTCTCGTCTTTCATGTTGCCAGTGACGTGAACGTTGGTTTTCTTCACACATGGGGCTGGCACGCCGTCATATAGGTGAAATACCCCTGAGTACGGCGTTAAACCCCAATCAATCAATCAATCAATCTTTGATGTTGCTGGTAACATCAAGGGCGAAATATTTCAACTGGCCCACCATCATATAGGTGAAATAAACCCAAGCATGGCGTTAAACATCAAACAATCAATCAATCAACATTAATAATTTAACAGTTCTTAACATGCACATTAATAGGATTAGGCAAATGAGAAAATTCATTTTCATAATTGAACATTCCTTGATATACCAGGAACTAAAGGTTTTAAGGCAGGTTTAGTGTTTGGCCACATTTGTTATCAGCTCCATGATGTAAGTCTAATACAAGTGTGATTGAAGTGACCATTTGTTCCTGTCTGTTTATTAATGACAGTTCAAGAGGAGCAGACATATGCTGTTGGTCAGCCTCGTAATTTGACATTCAGAGAAGAAGAAGACAAAGGTGCTGTCCTGAAATGGCTTCCTCCTGACAACGATGAGGGATTTGTACGAGGTATCGATAATTTTAAGGTTCTTGCCCAAAAAGTTCAAAATTCTGTCAATATGGATCAGGTCAAAATTCTTTTACAAATTATACGCTAGATTAATACAAAAAAATTAAACTAAATCTGCTCAGACGACAAACAATATTTTTCTTTAACGGGCGACTCAAAAATGTTGGCAAGAGAGATAATTTATTGTGGTTGGTTTTATGATGCAAAAGGCAATCAAAAGTGACACATTTCAAAAATGTCACACAGAGGAAAAACATCTAATTAAAAATGTTATTTTATAATGCTGTCCACATAATAAAACCAGCTGCAAGGAAAATTGATCTCCCATTCTCCTGTATGTCCTGTGAACACGTTGTTTTTAATATGTTGACATATCTCACAATAATCTATTCTACATATGAATTAAGTTATAAATATGTAAAGAGTTGTAAGATTAATAAATTAGTTTTACCACATGGTACATGTATTTTCTCTGAAATAATGAATTTATATTTGCTTTCTAGGTTACAATGTAACTGTAATAATTGAGAGGACAGGGGAACTTTACACAACCTTTATGTCCGTGACCTCATACCATCACTTCATGGTCAATCTACCAAGTGGAACGATGAAAATTCAGATCCGTGCGCACACACAGGATCACGTAGGACAGTGGGCATATCTCACAGTCAGCAAACCAACATTTGGTAAGGATATACCTCATACACATAACTGGTAAAACTTAAAGCCCCACTAACTGTTAAACAAAATGGAAGCTTTATTATAAGCACACTTTTTAACCACAAAATGACATTTCTTTATACCTAAAATATACAATGCAACGTTTCCCGTTGTTCTCATAAGTCAATAAAGCGCTCTAGATGGCCAAAGACATTTGTATCTAACAGCGTTAGCTTAAACTAGTAGTGCTTTCAGTTTATGGCATTTTATGAATATCTTCAGCCATATTGGGGGAAGTCCTCGGTCGCATATGGCCACATACTGTATACATTTATAGTACATATTTGATTTCTGTTTATAAGCTTAAAGAACAACTAAACGAGATGGTAGCTTAAACAATATAAAAGTACACAATTTATCACTAAAATGACATTTTGTACCTAAAATATATAATGCAACGTTTCTCATCGTTATTAGTCATCAAGTGCACTAGACGGCCAAAGACATTTGTATCTAGCGTTAGCTTGAACTAGTTGTGCCCAGTTATCGTTGATGTTGTGGTGCATCTCATTTACATAAGTAGGCTACCCAAGTAAATACAAACTTTAACATTGATTTCAAAGAAAAATAGGAAATCAAAATTTTCAGTTTATGGCAAAAATGGAAAGTTCATAACTTTTTCTATCGGTGAAAATTACAGAAACTCGCCAATTTTCCATTTATAAATAGTTTTAGTCAGGGTCATAGAGATAGGAAAAAAATCTGCCCCATTGTAAGTATAGCAGATTCATGTAATACACCCTCTTCTCCACTTTGTAGGTATAGCCGGTCTCTACAACGTATTCATGTAATACACCCTCTCCACCACATTGTACAGATAAGCACCCTCTCCACCACGTGTCCATGTAATACACCCTCTCCACCACATTGTAGAGATGCTTCCTGATTCTCTCCGAGTTGAGGGGCATCTGGAAGAAGATGTTTTTTGCTCCTTTTTTTCGTTTTTCTATCTCTTATTTTATGTTGCTAGTGACGTGAACGGTGGTTTCCTCCACCCAATGGGCTGGCACACCATCATATAGGTGAAATACCCCTAAGCACTGTGTTAGACCCCAATCAATCATTCAATTGTAGAGATACGCACCCTCTCCACCATGTACTCATGTAATACACGCTCTCCACCACGTAGAAGAGATAGCACCCTCTCCACCGCGTATTCATGTAATACACCCTCTCTACCACACTGTAGGTATAGCGGCTCCACACAACATATTCAAGTAAAAGTGGATCCACACAACGTTTTCATGTAATACACTCTCTCCAACAAGTTGTATTATAGCGGCTCCACACACCATAATCATGTAATAGCAGCTCCCCACCACGTTGTAGGTATAGCGGCTCCCAACTTGTATTCATGTAATACACCCTCTCCAACACGTTGTAGAGATACGCACCCTTTATAGATCCACCACATATTGATGTAATAGCGACTCCCCACAACATTTCCTGTAATACACTCTCTCCAACACGTAAGTCCTCTCTCCAACACGTAAGTATTGTAGTAGGTATAGCAGCACCGCACCACATATCCATGTAATTGCGGCTCCCACCACGTTGTTAAGATACACACCCTCTCCACCACGTATTAAAGTAATAAACCATCCCCCCCACGTTGTAGAAATGCGCATCTCTTCACAACGTATTTAAGTTATACACCCTGCCCACTACGTTGGAGAGATAGGTGTCTCATCCCCAGCTTATAATAGATGGGGCTTTGGGTCTTGAGTTATAGCTAGGCTTTTTTTCTAACTATGGTATAGCATCAGATGTTGTCTACAGCTTCTGGTCCCATCTGCTTAAGCTGTCATAACGTCACATACACAACTAACTGTAAACATATAATGCTGCAGTCAAACAAATAGCAACAATGTATCCAGTGTCAGGCGAAATACCTGGTCTTCTTTTCCAGACATGTGAATTCACGCTGTGTCTATGATTATGACGTCGCGGACAACTAGATGTAAACATATGTCACATTAAAAAAAAACGGCAATGTATCTGTGTATAGAAGGCTGGACACTTGTTCTTGTTTTGCAAGGCCTACGAATCCAGTCCCACCGTCCATTTACACTGTATCTAATAGAACACTGTACCGACACATATGAATTGATATATATATTTCAATATTTAATGATGTATTTAATTATCTATTATTTGTGTGGATTGGTGTACTGAAGCTTATTTGCATCATATTTTTCAACCGGACCTTAGCCCGTCATGACGTCGGACTATTCCATCAGACATTCTATCATTTGCATAAACAGTTTGAAAGAGAACCAAACATTCAATCGTTTGCATAAAACAAACAATATTAAACCATCATTCTTTCTTTTACATAAACATAAAAAATTGCTCTAGATTCAAACTGGTATATATATATTTTTAAAAATGCAGAGAAAGAAAATGTGAAGATGTGCCTCCACCGGGGATCCCCCCCCCAAAAAATTGGTCAAGCGCCTATATAAGTGTGCATAAAAATATATAAGTGTGTGTGTGTCAAGAGCCTGGCACTTGTCTTGCAAACGCCTTACAGCACCTTAGCATTTGTGACATCGTCAACCGACCAGCATGTTTCCCTGTGATAGATGTTCTCAAGTCTTCAAGTGGAAGAAGGACCTAGTCTGACACCGGCAGGAGAGCCATGACCAGACCATGACCTATTATTCCTGCAGCGAGGGGCCCCCCAAGTGAGCTTCCTGCCAAATGAGCTTCTAATTTAGCCGCTGGGGGTTGGGCAGCAGCTTCCTGATGCCCTGGTGCTCTCGAAGTTAAGTGGCATCAGGATGTAGGGATTTTTTTGGTGTCATTTTTTGCTCTTTTTCTGTCTCCTCTTTCATGTTGCCAGTGACATAAATGTGATTTCCTCCACCCAATGGGCTGGCATGCTGTCATACAAGTGAAATACCCTGAGTACTGCGTTAAACCCCAATCAATCAATCCAATTTAGCCTGGCACCGGCGGGAGAGCCACAACCAGACCATGACCCTACATATATGCAATCAGTGCCCATACACCACCAAGCAGAGTGCACATTTAAAATGACAGACGCCTCGTTCGCGGGACTGCCCCACCAACCCCGTGGTGCGTCCAGCATGTGAGGAGCCCAGTGGGGAGCCCCTGACTAAACCTAGATGCATAGAGCCAACACAAGTGACCAGCATCCCCATGCTACAGTACGGGGACCACCATAGCACACCAGAAGACCACCACCACGACCAGTGGCCCCGCCACACCATGTACCACAACCAGTGACACCACCACACCTTGTACCACGACCAGCGATCCCACCACCAGCACCGCCTGTATAACCGCCTCAAAGACCGGCCACCCCACCATCCCCTGTACCACTGCTAAGTGATATACGTGGGCGTCATACCAGAGCCGGCGGACGTCGCGGCCCTATACCGAGAGCAATGGGCGACAATACGTCAACAATTTCATCTGAACTGTCAGGTCCAGGACCGTTATAATTTTGGCTAAACAAACAATATTAAGCCATCATTCTTTCTTTTAAAAAACAACATAAAAAATTGCTCTAGATTCAGGCAGTAGGGGGACCACCACAGCACCCCAGAATACCACCACCAGGACCAGTGGCCCCACCACACCATGTTCCACAACCAGCGACACCACAACACCATGTACCACAACCAGCGACACCACCACACCTTGTAGCACAGCCACCACAGCCAGCCACCCCACCAGCACCACCACCACAGCACATACCAGCTGAGCTGACTACAGACCCTGAAGTGATATATGTGGGCGTCATTTGACTATAGGGCCAGCGGACGTCGCGGCCCTATACCGAGAGCACTGGGCAACAATACGTCAACAATTTCATCTGAACTGTCAGGTCCAGGACCGTTATAATTTTAGGATGATCAAACAGTGGCCTTCAAATTAAATTTTACCTACGGGCTTATTCTGCAACATTTAAACACACCTACCTCCACCAACCCTCCACTTTACGGCACTGAGTCAACGAGGCGTATCCAACAGTGGGGTGATGGTAGTGTAAAAGTTGTCATACAGCGCTAGATGTTCACAGTATAATGACCGACACACGACGGAGATGTCTTTTATCCACCGCTATCACTTGAATACGTTGTTCATAGCCTCTGCAGTGTATACCTAGAACGTGTTGCAGAGTCGCTATGGCATGAATACGTTGTGCGGAGGCGCACATCTACAACGTGGTGCGGAGCTATTACTTGAATACGTTGTGGGGAGGCATGCATCTCTACAACATAGTGCGGAGCCACTATTATTTGAATACGTTGTGCGGAGGCATGCATCTCTACAACATAATGCGGAGCCACTATTACTTGAAAATGTTGTGCGGAGCTGCTATACCTACAACGTGGTGGAGAGGGTGCGTATCCCTACAACGTGGTGTAGAGGGTGTATTACATGAATATGTGCTGGCGAGGGTGCATATCTTTACAAAATGGTGGAGAGGGTGAATTACATGAAAACGTTGTGCAGAGGGTGCGTATATCTACAACGTGGTGGAGAGGGTGTATTACATGAATACGTTGTAGAGGGAGTGCGTATCTACAACGTCGTGGCGAGGGTGTATTACATGAATACGATGTGGAGAGCCGCTATACCTACAACGGAGTCGGATGTTTCGCCTATCTCTACAACCAAGGGTTATTACATAAAAGGAAAGGGGCTCCTAATGCGTAAATTATATTACTCAACACTATTATAATTCAGAAGAACGATAAACTAATTTTGAACTCAATATTTCAGCATTTTATTTTGCCATCATCAGGAGAGTCCTCATCCGAACTCATGGTATCACTAGACGTATAGAGGCGTTTTACCCTTGGCTTTCGAAGATGCCCGAGAGTAGGCCTGATGAAATTTATATCCACCTGATGCTTGGTTCAGTGCAAACATGGTTAAGCCCGTCGCACACGTGAGTCAGTAGCTCAGCCATTCGCCACGAGTAACAAACGTCTCACCGTCTGCGGGTAATTTTTGCTCATTTGACTGGTCCAAGGCGCCTATATAGGTATTAGCTCACGGATCCGTCGCCTTTTACTTGAGGTAAATGTTCCGGGAAACTTGCAGTACAAATTATTCGCCCTTCCGCCATTTTAATTGCTATGCCCGGCGAGAGTTTCCGTGAAAAGCCAGTTTGTTACAACAGCCGTCAGACAGCAATTCGATTCACAATTTGGGATATAAATGGTTGTTGGATCGTGTTCGTGACAGATTAAAGAGGCTATACCGGTACCTCAGAATTTAGGCCAAAAACTCGACTGAAACGAATTAAACCGAGTTTTCTCTATTTTTCTAGTATGGTCCAAAGTATAACCTTTCAGAAAATACCACCTTGAGTGTTCTAAAATAATAATAAAGTGTGTTAAACATCGTAATACAACGCTTTCAGTTTTGTTCACTATTTTTAAGGCTGGAAACCTCTTTTACGGAAAACATATTCCTTGGGAATTTGTATAGTTTGACATTCTATTTATTTTTTTTTGACAATCTTATCACAATTACATTTGACAGTAAAGATTTTCAAACAGTGAATCGTCATATAAGCCCTTAGACAATTAAACTTGTCTACATTATCCTGCATGGACTGGCTTGTACCAGTCCATGCAGGCTAAAGTAGACAAGTTTTATTGTCTAATAAGCCCTGTGCTTTCTTTCAGCAGTAATTCGGTGATTGACGCCCACGCGACTTGCTTCAATTCCATGCATATCAC
>JAVFBY010417155.1:0-14502 GCA_034781015.1 Tonicella lineata
AAGACTAAGATCGCTTTCTAGGACAATAACCAGTACGAAATGTATTGTGTCTTCCTTACAGTTAAGGTCAACTTAGACTTAGATCCCTTTGTAGAACAATAGCCAGTACTAAATGCCTTGTGTCGCCATGACAGTTAAGGTCAACTTAAGACTAGCATCGCTTTCTGAAACAATAGCCAGTACTAAATGTTTTGAGTCGTCATGACAGTTACGGTCAACTTAGACTAAGATCGCTTTCTGAAACAATAGCCAGTACTAAATATATTGTGTCGTCATGACAGTTAAGGTCCACGTAGACAAAAATCGCTTTCTAGAACAATAGCCATTACTAAATGTATTGTATTGTATCCCAAAAATACACGTGACTTGTGGTAGAGCGTTGCTGAGTGATTGGAGCCATGACGGGTATATGTCTCACTCAAAATCGGGCATATGAAATTGGGTCATAATATACTCAGTCTTTCATCGCATGGTGTCGCTATGCGTAAATACGTTTTAGAGATACCATGTGTTCAGCTGATGTTGCATTTGGAAGGACAGTGTTTGCAATGTTGAGATCTTTTTCTGCTCTAAAATTATAATTAATATACAGAAAACATTCAGACCATGTATTTTCTTTCGTATTTTCAGAAGCATGTAATACGGCATTTATCGTGGATGGAGGTGGAAGGGCCGCCGTGGAAGGTGACTGTACCCGTTTCATACAGTGTGATTTTACAGAGGCTGGCGACACCAAGGCATACCTGATGGACTGTCCAGACACTTTATTCTGGAACCCTGCAACTTTAGTCTGCCAGTACCCCGAGGATGTTGTCTGTCCAAACGGTAAGATCTCCTACCCTTATTCCAGGTGTATACTTATGAAGGATATTTACCAGTAGCATCGGGATCCGCGCCGTGGCAGGGGTAAGGGAGTCTGTCTGTTGATCCTCATTCGATGTAACCTACGGATTCAAGTCGTCCAGTAGACCTGTTTAAGTGTATGCGAGGCACTGTAGGAGGGGAATTCGGCTATCGCAGTGGTGTTTTCCCGAGGGTTTCTTTCGATGTTTCCATCATATTACGTTATGCAGCGTATGAAGTGAAGGATCCGCCGTCATATAAGCGAAATATACCAATCAAATAGTGGACAGATCTCAAGATCAGATAGAGACAAGAGATTTTCCTGAATGTGAAACAACGAAAACATACATGGCCGCCAAACGAGCAATTCTGTCGCCATAAAATTTTGCCATCTCCCGGCTCAAATGGAACCTCACTCAGTCGCCTTAATATGTGTCGTCTTTTTTTGTCTAAAGTAATTTGAAATCCGAGAGAAGGTGCACGTCGGGATTCATAATTTCTCGAGAATATGGTGGCTTTGAGATCATGGTATTTTTGTCAAACGTCTGCACTATTTGTTGGTATGGTTTACGTTTTACACTGTTCTCAATATCATTTATCTTATAACATAATATGGAGCCTTAATACGGCGGAAAATATTATCCCGATTCGTTCTGCATGCAAGTCTCGGACAAAATTCCCGGATATGCGTGGCCGGGGAACAAAACTCGTCTCAGAGAGCTTATCTACAACCTGATGGTTTATTGGTTTTCAATTGATTGACTTCACTGTGTCACTCCGTGACATTTGTCTTAAAAAATATAATAATGAAATAATACATTTTCTTGTAGATCCGTGTGTAGGTAAATTTAACGGCACCTACCAGATGGTAACGGATCGCTGTGCCGAGTACTGGGAGTGTGTAGGAGAGAGAACATTTCAGAAAAAATGCTGTGGCTTCAGAGAATCCTACTCCCCAGGAGTCGGGTGTGTGCCAGATGTGTCATGCGAAGAAACATGTCCAAGAGAATTCGTGGCACAAAATCTCACTGGTAAGGAGAGAGAAAATTCGGTTAAATTCAGTAATATGTTATATTTACAAAATGTTGCTATAAAAATCACACTAGTAAAGGAGATCGAGAAAGAAAATTCTGCTAAACTCAGCAATGTGTCATATTAACAAAATGATGCTATAAAACTCAATGGTAAGGAGAGACAAAATTCTGTAAAATTCAGCAATATGTCATATTTACAAAATATTTCTATAAAAAAAATCCCACTAGTAAAGATGGAGAAAATTCTGTTGAACTGAGCAATGTGTCATATTAACAGAATATTGGAATAAAATCTTAATGTTAAGGAGAGAGAAAATTCTGTTAATTTCAGCAATGTGTCATATTTACAGAATTTTGTTATAACTATCCATCGACATTCCGCTGGTGCTCTTTAGAGCTAAGATATGCCAGGAAGTCGAGTTAATCTGGTGTTTTTTGTCCTGCCTTTGCCCTGTCATATCCGTAATGTTGCCAGTGACGTGGAGTCTCTCTGTCTCCCTGTTCATTGGGCCGAAACACAGTCATGTGAGTGAAAGAAACCTCTACTATAGCGTTAAACCCTAAATTAAACAAACAAACAAATCCATCATCGTTCCTGTCTGCTACATTTGCAATTTCTCAATAAGGCTTAGTTGCCTGAATTGTCCAGAAATACAGCTGTTATTGATATATCGCGTTGTGTTGTAGGTCTTCGGTGGACATTTTAATGACAGAAAAATAAGGTCTCATCTCAGATGAACTTGAACGACCATAAAGTGAAGTCAATCATTTACGAGACAAAATTGACGTACAAATAACAGATGACAGATTACCAGAACTAAAACTATATTGTCTGATTGTGTTCTCTTTCAGGTTGTGGTATAATTCCCCACCCCGTAGAGGACCGGATGTATATTCAGCTTTCCCCTGATGGTAGAAGTTTTGATATGCGTTGTGCTCTAGGTGGAATGTTTAGTCCGGAAACTTGCGATTGTTCAGTTCACGATGAAAACTTTGTGCCCTTTGATCCTCCAGGTACTATTCAATGAATTACTGAAATATTTGTCATTGTGGAAGAGTTTGACATCCGAAACATGGCCTCGACCGTTCATTGACTGGACGCACTAGATTCACTTGTTGCAGACTAGTTCAATATGGGATTCGAAAGTGACGAAAATAATTTGAATAACGTCACAGACGTGTATTCTCTATGACGTTATTCAAATTTATTTCGTGTAATACAAACGGGTTCAAGGGGCAAATTATCTCCCTCATTTTCTGTGAACTTTTTTCACTAATTTATAAAGTATGCAAAAAACAGCCAAGAGTCGTGGTTCTCAAAAAAAAAAAAGCATTGATAGCAATACTACTCGTTTACTTCAACTGTTATTACTTCTAATTAATATCAAATTTTCTTTGTCTCTATTGTTATTCAGTAACCATTGGCCAAATTGGAATTATCTCATATTGTAAAACCGTTATCCATCCTGAAAAAGGCGAATTTAGTGGGTGGCAAGGCATTTGATCTACTGTCCATTGATTCCGATATGTTTGAAATGCAATGTTTTTTAGTTTTCAAAGTTCAGATATGTAATATATTCAATTCTCAACTGTGCCTGATTTGTTTTGTTCTAGAGTGTGTCCCTGCTTTCATGATGTCTTTTCCCCGCGAGAATACTTTCAGAGACTTTAGTGGTTACGATTCGGACGTGGTTAATTACAACACCCAAAGCGACGATGCAATGCAGGATACGCCATCAGGCGACAGAGGTGCTGTCTTCTTTGATGGCGTCGATAGCCGGATAGTTTCGAGGCGTTTTAATTTTGCCGAATTTGGTTATACTCCTAAATTCAACATGACGTTTATGGAACAGAGTGATGGGCGGACAGGACATGTTGCTTTGATAACGAACTATGCTTGTGATTTACCCCCAACAGTGGAGTTGTACTTAATGCCCGAAACGTCCTCCATAGGAGGTAAAGTTCTGACCACGATCGGTCCTTTATCAGTCGTGGCACCGTATGTGGTAAGTTAGTTTTGGTCATTCGTGTTAAGGTTTTTTTTGTTTGTCTTAGGGTTTTATGGGCCACTTTTTCAGTTATTTCACTTATTGCACGGCATCACCATGACAACCTATTAATTAGTGCGTAAAATAAACGCCCCAAGACAAAGCTAAGTGGAAAAATTGTTCATAAAGAGTGCTAAGTGTAGGTCTACATATTAGTTCATGATGTCCAGTATCTCAGAGAGCACGTAGAAAAGTCGCTACAACCAGTCTTAATTTGATTCTCGATACTTCAGACACGCGGAATCCGTGACTTTTGCTTCGGAGACAATTGTACCAACGACAAGTCTTCTGTATCCTCGCGTTAAATTAAAAAAAAATGTAAAGAAAATGTGCGTGAAATATCTTCTAAATGAAAGAGTTTGGCAACACTGTTGTTATAAATAATGTTCACCAGGACACTTTCGTTGAGAGTTTTAGAGATGTTATAATGCCAATTTACGGTGATCGTCACTGAATGAGACAAACAATTACAAATGGCGATCTCTGACTTTGAGACAAAGTTATTTCCAAATAAATAAAAAATCTAAACATTAGAGCAACCTAAGAGCAACTCTCCAATTTTCGAGGGGTCGAGCAATTGTTGGGCAAGAGCTTATTTTTCAAAACTGTGACGCGTCCGTGGATACATCCATTTCATGAAAATATGCCTGTCCAATCAATAGTTGCAGTTTGTATAGAATTAGTCCCACACTCAACAAAGTTGTCACCCCTGAGGTAGCTAGCGCGCTAGATATCGACACTTAGATATATACGCCCCATCTTACAAAAAATCCGAGAACAAGGGAGACTACTATCAATACACATACGACAACCGAACTATTTTCGGTGCGTTTCACAATAACCTATATATATGGATACATAGATTTATATTGATACTACAATGGCGCTTTTTTGTCACTAATGTGTACTATTTTGTATATTTGGTCAAAGTAAAACTTTTTTAACCACTTTTGCGCGGAAAGATGGACCAAATTCTAATCACTACTTCTTTATGAGTAAATCGCCGAAAACCATCCGCCCCCCAGGATTTGGGGGAATGGCCACGCATTATCCTAGTGATTGTTCTCGAAGATCTCGGAGTAGGCAAATCACGCGGTAATAGTATGGAATAAGTCCGTGACCCTACACAACCATCTTATGGGGGACTTTAGGAGTAAGGATAACCCGGCCTTATCTAAACTTTATTCATCCGTAACAAAGGTCTGCCAGCACTAGGATATACTAGGCAAAACGAATGATTTTTGCGGAAAGATGGGAAATGGTAACTCCGAGCCAATAGCTGTATATTATTGGTCTGAACATTTTGCGAGTATCCAATCTCTACTCGCTTGTTGCTCAAAGGTTTCCCATTAGTTTTATACAGGCAATTCAATGAAAGCCTGAATCCAAACGGAAGCGATATCTCTCGTTACATGTTTCCAATTAAAAGGCCACTATTTATAATCATGAGATAGATTAACGACTTCCGTATCAGTCAGAAAAATTTCAGTGTTGACGTTTCAACCTGATGGTTTACGGGAACTAAAGTTTTCGCGTTCTTTTACTTATTTTCTCTTTTATGTTATTAGTCCCCTACCGAGAGGTGGAGGGACTATAGGTTTGCGCCTCGTCAGTCCGTCCGTCCATCTGCCCGTCTGTCTGTCCACTCAGATCTTGTCCGGGCCATTTCTTCCACACTATTTCACGCAGCAACCTCAAACTTAGTACAAAGGTACAACTTGGGAAGGCGGAGTGTCGCGTAAAAAAATTGGGGTCGTTAGACCAAGGTCAAGGTCACGGGTTCAAGTGTTAGTTTTTGTATGCTTCCGCTTGTACGGGCAATTTCTTCCACACTATTTCACGCAGCAACGTCAAGCTTGGCACAAAGGTACAACTTGGGAAGGCGGAGTGTGGTGTAGAAAAAAATTGGGGCCGTGAGGCCAAGGTCAAGGTCACAGGTTCAAGTTTTAGTTTTTGAATGCTTTCGCTTGTCCGCGCCATTCCTTCCACGCTATTCCACACAGCAAGCTCAAGCTTGGCACAAAGGTACAACTTGGGAAGGCAGAGTGTCGCGTAAAAAAAATTTGGGGTCGTGACGCCAAAATAAAGGTCACAGGTTCAAGTCTTAGTTTTTGTATGGACCATTTTTTCCACACTATTCACGTAGCAACCTCAAACTTGGCACAAAAAATACTGGTGGGGGACTATGGATTGCCCTGCAATACTTGTTCTTATATATATCACGATTCAGTAGAATATTAAGGGTTATATGTTCTTCAGTCCGCGTGAATAAACCCATAATCGTCACGCACTATTATATGTGATTTATCACATGACGCTATATAAATGGCCAATGACGAAGGCGTGGTCCTAGATCTGTTAATGTGACAGCCTTGCGCTTTGATATCGCTTATTCGCATGATTTTTAAGACATTATGAAAAATGCTGTTTTTGTTCTTGTCGGTCACAAAATGGAATACAACTAATTCATAGCCGCAACATTCATTTTGTTTTAAATTTTTTATTATAGAATAGAATAGTTCATATGCTGTGACGTAAACGTTGATCGATCGTGTGTATTCTGAACAGCTCAGAGCTATAGCTGTAGGAGGTCATATTAATATATCACATAGGTACCTCGACTGGTATGACGACGGATTCTCCACTTCTTACTCTGTACCGGTACTATATACTATTGTGGAAAATCGGGGGAAAGACTTGGAAAAACCACCCCCGCTATAAACAAAGTCTCCTCCTGTGACTCGCTTATATACGCAGAATCATCGAAGGAGAATTAGCAGTCAGACGCGCTAATAACTAAGCCACGGTTCGGGACCCTGTTACCTCGAGATGAATATCCTCGAGAATACTGCGAGTGATCAATTCGAAGAACTTTTCTGAACGATGTTCTAAATTTTGTCCATGGAAAAAGGTTTATGAGCATGGTGGATAAGTGACAACTTTTACGGAAAGGGTTCAAATACTGGTTCCTCCACTATCCAAATTCCAGACCAACAAATAAGGAACACACATTGTTTTTTCAAGTTGAAGACTATTTCGATTGCTTGGTGTTTGGTGTCGAACTCGAGGGTATTTCACTTATATGACGACTTTGCATCGAAGGTGTTTTATTAGAAACCGGAAAAGAAACCTTAATAAGAACCAACTTGCTTTCTCCGTAGTTCACCTGAAAATTAGGCCTACTCTTATAAGCCAAGGTGGACTATCGACCTCGGATGTGTGCGGTGCAATGAAGGTGTTTCAGCAGTCCGATGCTCAGCTAAGTGAGCCACTGCGCAGCCAGTGTTACGCTTTCTTGTATGTAAAGGGATTCTAACGTCGGATTAATTTTAGGTTGCGGTAATCTTGGCGATGGGCGTGCGTATAGTGGCGATAGTTTAAAGAGGCTATATGTCAGAGTTTAGACCAAAACGCAACTGAAACGAATTAGACCGGGTTTTCTGTATTTTTTCTAGTAAGGCCATAGTATAACATTTCCCAAAATACCACCGGCGTGATTGTGCGATATACCGTATTAAAATAATAATAAAGTTTGTAACACGTTCTAATGCGACTTACGAGGTAAAATGTATGCATGAAGGTTAATGAGCCCTGCCTTCTAATCTTTCCCATAAGATCAGCCTGCAGCCTAAGGAGAACTGGCACACTGAGCGTTATCTACATACGAACGTCTGTGGTGCGCTTCTCGCGGTTAGGGGTCTTTTAACGCCAGTAGGTCTATACCACGAACAGAGGTCAGTTTAGGATTGTTTTATTTTACTCAAATTTCACCTTAATTTAAACGTCTTTAATTGAGACGGTTGTTTGACTATCCATTTAACTACTATATCATGTTATTATTTTCTCGCATTTCAGAGGAATTCTTGGAATAATGTGTTAATGGCATTCAACGGAGAACAGCTGTCATTATCAGTGAATGGTATTTTCAGAGCAACGCCCCCTACCGGAAACCCAGGTATAATTACAACAAATCGGCTTCCTTGTGCATATCAGAAATCTCCCGCAAACCACTTGCTGAAACTTTTGTAGCTAATTTCGTGTAATTAGCTCCAAGCCAGTATGATTTAAGACTCATTTTAGGGTTAAATTCAAACATATAGCCCGATAATACAAGTACATATTTCATTTATATATAACTCATCATTCCGTATGTACGTAAGACGTTCCATGTGTGTAATAAAATTATATTTTCATCTTTAGTATCACAGGAAAGGGTTTCATCGATACCGCATTTGATTAAAAGCTATACGCCGTTAAACAACCGGTTTGTTCATAAAGAAACCTCATTTTATGTAGTGATATTCTGTAAATTGACGCAAATTATGCCGTCGTCGTGCGGCGAATTACAGCTGTAAGAATATACAATCGGTCTACATGACGATGCCATACGACAATAGAGCAATGCAATGTTTGCAAATCTTTAATATCAAATGTAATTGTGCTTAGATTGACATTCTATTTATTATTTTTGATAAACTATACACGTTCACACAGATTTCCAAGGAATATGCTTTTCCGTAAAAGGGGGTTTGTCGCCTTGAAAATATTGCACGGAAATGAAAACTTGACATGACACCTATTTGTCCCAAAGCTCTAGTCTGCGTTCATAAGCTAGATAGCTCGTAATGGTTACAAAATGGATTGATGTTGACAAACTGGTACAATAATAGCCTTTATGACAAGCAACGATGAGAAGGTCAAGGTCACGGTTGATTAATGTGTGGTCAGACGACTAAAGACGTTGTATTGTAAATAGATTCAAATGTCAGAAAAGATATCTTGACCAAACATACATTGTTCTTCCATTAACTGACTTGAAACACTACTATAAGGTCAAAATACCACACCACAGACTGGAATGGTACTGAGATTAGCAAGGACTTTTAAAAAAAGAGATTTGCTTTGATGCTGCGGGCAAACAGCTACTTGAATTGACACAGTGGGGAGTGAGGAGTACCGTACCAGAATATCTGGATAAGCCGAACTAACCATATTGTTAGCAAACAGATGTTTAGAATCAACGACCCTACTATCTTATCAAGTAACAGAAATGTACATAAAGTATTCGCAAAAACGAAATTTTCTCTGCTAACGATCTATCATTTCCAAATAAACAAATATCGAGAAGGCAGCAAGTGGTGATATCAAGGTCGATTGTCGGATGTATGGGATAAAGATGCTTTTTCTCTATGTTTCTACCGGATTTGTTTTTTGTTTGTTTTTTGTTGTTTTTTTGGGGGGGTGGGTGGGGGGGTGGGGGGGGGCAGAAATGTGTCTTAAATAAGCATTGGTGGAGTTAACCTGTGGCTGAAAAAAACAACTGCTTTTCCTAAATTAATTGTTTTTTAATTAAAGGTATATTTGTTCATAATTTGTGGTCTAACGATTGATTGTATTGTGTGCACCGGAAGTCATTTTCCTGCATTGAGGAAAGTTGCTGATAAATTTGACAGATCTTAGCACATCTTTGGACTTAGGTCAACACTCGACACACATTTGATTGTTATTTTCTTTTAATCTGAATTAAAGAGATATGCATCAACTGTGCTCCTCTATAATTCTTTGAGTACACTGGAAAGGATTTATCAAAAAACCGGAATATCCTGCAGCAATTTAAAGCCTTTCTACTTTTTTATATGTCTACTATGAAATCAAATCAAGTTTGGAGTGACAGGTTGGACATTTTACTCAGCAGATTATTTTATCAGTAATTTCTCGTTAACAAAAGGCAACTGAAGATGCCCACTGACACAGCAGTGGAACAGCAGATGACACGCTAAGGCATGAGATCTTTAAAAAGATCGTCTGAAAATGAAAAGAGTGATAGCGGAAAAGTTATTATAAACCATGCAGTTGACTTACAGCAAGTACTTTAAACACATAGAATATATTTTCTCAATCGATTTACTCGATTGTTTGTGTCTCATAAACGGATATCGTTTATTTTATAATTATGTAATGATTGTTTGGTTCAGGTAGGGGTTGGGGTTCTTGAACTTCCATTAAGTATTCTGATGTTACTGCCCCAGCTTCTAAATGCCAGTGGTTCTAGCTGGGTGGGCGGATGTTCTTTAATGAAGACATTTTGAAGATGGCTGAATGTTTCGTTAAATGGAATTCCTCCTTCATATGTCCAAGCATTGTTATAAGTGAAAGATTCTGTGTACAACGTGAGGTGACACCAAACTGTTTAAACTGTAGCAGCGATTTGCATTAGACAAGCGCACTAATTCTGGGCTCTGTTCCACCAAAGTCCAGCGTCTAATTTAGCGAGTTACTTCAGCTGTGAGGTAATTATGATAAGCACAGATTTTATTCTGAACTCTAATGAGACTACGTAACATTTATCTTATGAAATCTCACACTCGGCGTAAAACGTGATGAGCGTATTCTCGTTAAACTGTCTACACCCAGAACAATTAACGTCTGCTGTGTTTCACACTAACGGCTTCGGTCATCAGTTAGCTTAATAACTACCACGTATAAACATTATACATATAAGCCGGAGACGAGAGTGACTGGCTCCAGTGGGGCTGTCCCAGCGAAATGACTTATGGGTAAAAACCACGAGTACAGCAGCGCCGTATTTAGATATCTCCTTGAATATCAATACAATTCAAACGAATATGCATAACCTGTTATTGTGATTCAATGAGATAGAAGACTCTGGTGTACTAACGGTATAAAATATTACCCACAAGTCATTTGTCTCTGCTAGCCCCTTTGGTCAATCTTGTTTTTACATTACGCAATGGTTTGAACTTTTGGGAGGATTTCCATGTAAAAAGAATATTTATTTTGGAGTGGCTGCTAAGATATTTATCGTTATGCACGAGCACCAGGTGGCGTCACAGAACTAAGAATAGTACTAATGTGCATAGAAAAAATGTCTGAAAAGATTTCTTTGAATTAAACTGCTCTCAGAACAAATGCCAATTCCAATTCTGTCTTAGTGGGGGTTGGTGCATCTGCAAAATACAACGGTTCACAATCGTTTATAGGCCTACATGTTTCCTGTAATTTTCTAAAAAATCTAGTCAAAACAATTTGCATTACACACCGACAATTAAATAACCAACTTCGTAAACTGGCAAAATTCGAGAAACAATGAAATATTGTTCACTTTCTATTAACCTGAGTTGAGTTAACACGATGGAGTTTCAATTACAAGGTCAAAACAGAGTAAGTCACAAAATAACAAGCCATTGCCCAACCAGGAAGCGAAATGCAACAACATAGAAAGACAGAGTAGCCTTGAATAGGCTGGTGATTTATAAGTTCATGGAGCGACATGATCGTTAATAACTCTTACCGTCGAGTGCTTTCGCTTAGATTTGAGTTCATGGGTTCAATTATTTATCAAGCCGTAATGCCTGAGCAAAAATTCATTAGATTAACAATAAATCAGCTTCCTGATTTGGACCGCGGACTTAATTGAAAACCTCTGCTCTTATCGATCTGATATGTAATAGGATGTGTCAATCAACACGACTAGTTTATTGTCAGTAAGTGGATGGTAGTGGTTTCGTAAGTGGAGGCTGCATTATTATAGACTTTACTGAATATCTACTTTTCTCAAGGGCCATATCTCATATTAGTCCGAGTGACGTGATTCCTAAATACTCCTATTAATACCAGACTCACTTTACTCGTTGCTCTACTCTGATACAAAGACTGCAGCTGACACTTCAACTTAAACCAATAATTAATGATATCGTTATCCATTTATATTAGTTTAAAGTGGCGTGATTATTAATACTGACTGTCTCATAATACCAAACGTATTGTTCTACCGCAATACATAGGTGGACATTTATCATATTATTATTTTAGAAAGACCAGAACAGAACTCCACAATACCGTACGTATTCGATTAAAATTTCAAATGATTGAACAGTCATGGTTTTAAGAAGTCATGCGGGTCTTTCGTGGATTAAAAGACTTACCTTAAAATTAAAGAAAAATGCAAATGAATATAAAAAGTGGTTGTATGAGCGTGGACTATTTCAAATTCGACTTAGATCCAGCCTCTTTTAAATATTTTGGCCGAAGTTTCAGTTTTTAATAGTTTTTTGTTCTTTATATTAATTTGTTTCATACTTTTTTTCTGTGATATTAAATCAATTAAACAAAGGCTTCCTTATAATTGGTACCCCACAAAAATAATTAAAAAAATAAAACATCGTTTTGTTTACTCTTTTTGCTTATCAACATGTCTGTTTATCAATTTCATGCCATTTAATGTTGTTCCTAGAAACAATAACTTGCCTATAAATTGTATGCCATTGCCCTGTAGGCCCCTATAATCATATTCCCTGACGAGGGCTAAATAAAGAATGGAAATATCTGATATCAAGATGAATCTTTTCGGAATTACAATTTTTTGTTGCTTTTACCATTTACGGATTCCCTGACGTGCTCACATTTTAAGTTTACACCTTAACATGTACAAGCTTATAAACAACTGAACTCCCATAAGATCTAAAGAACAGTCTACTGGTATTTGTAAATAGAGATGTTACCACGACTGGTGGTAGCAATCACTCGACTCTCTCTCTCTCTCTTTAATTGAATTACCCAGATATAATTGGCATCCGATGACAAGAAAGGTTATCATTTGTGTGATGTTTAAAAATAAACATTCTCTAACAGGAATTAGCTGATGGAAGTATTAAAGGTTGGTTTGTTGGGGTAATGGTTTACCGAATAGACCCTTTTCTTTCGGTGTAAACCTTGACATTAATGACCCTGTTCGACTCAGGGTTGCACTAAAATGACTTAACGCCGTGATACAGGCAGCCAATCGTGATACCAGTCTGTCTGTATAACGACACGGGAGTCGTTTGGTACCAACCAGCACCGTACAGCGCCAACGGTGACAAGCCTTATGCGGAGAGGTTCTATTGGTGCATGACTCACACAGGTTAATATTCGGGTTAATATTCCCCCGTGATCTAGTGTCCTACAGGCGAAAATAGACTAAGGATCAAGTCTCGAGAGGCTCTGTTACACCGTGTTATGTAACAATATACGTGTAGTGTAATAGCTACCGTGTAGTGTAATACAAATTGACGTGTTATGTATTACCGTGTTATCAGAAATCTATTAACCCGAAGTATGAAACAGGCCATTCATCAACGGCAATGTGTTTTTTCAGAGCCCTTATATATTTCATATGACGTAGATGCGCATCATCTGAGTTTCGTTTTATTTCGCGCAGTTTTTTGTATTGGCTGAATCGCCTGTCTATTATGGGATATAAATCTAATCTTTGCTTGGCACAAGTGTGCTAGAAATTACCCATGATTGCCTATAAAATCGTGTGAACGACCACTATTTTCCGCAAGAGGGCGCTTCGTCATCAATCCGTGCTGGCATGAGCTTCAATGCCGTTGATGAGGATGAATGACTCGTTTCATACTTCGGGTTAATAGACTTCTGCTAATATTCATTAAATTTATATTTTTGTTAGTTGTATTGTGTGACACCTAATGTGGCGATTTACTCGCTATTTGGTGAAATATTGCCACCACATAAATGGAATAAAATGAGTAACATTCAATTGTAATCTTTCATGTGGCTAAAGAACTAACCATTTCAACACACCCAGAACGGTTTAGAATTTTAAAAAGTTGTCTGCCCCTTTAACCAATTCAGCATTATGTACCGACGCACTGCATTCATCCATACAAGTTGTTTCCCGTTATATAAATAGCTCAATTGATTGAACTTAAATTCCCTGATTTTTTTGAAAATGTAAAATTTGAGGATTGCAGATCTCGTATAGCTGTTCGCTTGCATTTATATCCATTCGTTTAGTAATGCCATATTCGTCCATATTCATCCAGTTAGAAATGTGAAGTTTGATCCAACAAATGCCAACCTATTTTGGATTATATTCTTAGAAAGCTTCTCACCCAGGGCCTCTTTTCAGAAAATACTATAACAACGCAACTGTAAATAAATGCAATTAACCTAGATGTGGGGCTTGCAATCCTACGTTAATAGGATCGTGTATTCATTTCAGTGAGAATAATACATTAAAAATTAAATTTAATATGTCATGTGATGTCAAATTTGTTGTATATGCCCTTTTATGTATGGGATGTGGTAAGCAATATATAGGTCAAATAATAACCCATAGATCTACGAACAAGGTTGACATTACACAGACAACAAATTAATCACGAGGAGCATGGCTTTTTACTACATAAGATGTTAGAGAGACAATGTTTATCAACAAATCTAAGCCACCTTTAACTGGAGCATATCGCCCTTGAGAGTTTACTTGTGCTCATTGTATAATTTGAACTATTCTTTGTTATGTTTAATTACTCTATATTTCAGAATATCAGATTGATCAAACACGCTTTTAAAAATCTTTTTACAAATTTGTTTGTATATTTGTCCCTGTGATATATGTAATATGTTCTTTAATTCTCTATTAGTTAATCTCTCTTTTTACATAGCGACCAAACCATGAACAGTGTTCAGAAACATGTAGGCCCTATAGGCCTACTTTGTTTACTTGCTACTGCATATCAACTACATGTTATATACATTACAGCCAAACTAAG